>JABMCL010003332.1:337500-355000 GCA_018857735.1 Alviniconcha marisindica | reverse complement strand
CGAGACAATTACTAGAACGATTTGATCGACCGTGATGTGGTCGATGCTGGGCGTTAGAAAGGACTGGTAATGTACGGGGGGGGGGGGGGGGGGGGAGGAAAGGGGGGGGGGGGGGGGGTCTGTACTCCAAGGCAATAACAACGCGGCCACCACGACGACGACCAGCAGATCTTCCGGGCGGTAAGCACCACCCCATAATCACCGCTGTCAGGACTACATCCGGGCAGTCGTGTGGCGCCGCTGTAATTACCATGGGTGTGCTGAAGGGACTGTCGCTCCAATGGAGACCGCCGCTTAAACAGGACAATGATCTCGGTAGGCACAGCGACCCATGGAACGTCAGCATCTCGGTAGGCACAGCGACCCATGGAACGTCAGCATCTCGGTAAGCACAGCGACCCATGGAACGTCAGCATCTCGGTAGGTATAGCGACCTATCCAACGTCAGCATCTCGGTAGGCACAGCGACCCATTGGAACGTCAGCATCTCGGTAGGCATTGAGACCTATGCAACGTCAGCATCTCGGTAGGCATTGAGACCTATGCAACGTCAGCATCTAGGTAGGCACAGCAACCTATGCAACGTCAGCATCTCGGTAGGCATTGAGACCTATGCAACGTCAGCATCTAGGTAGGCATGAGACCATGAACGTCAGCATCTCGGTAGGCATTGAGACCTATGCAACGTCAGCATCTCGGTAGGCATAGACCTATGCAACGTCCCTGAGGACGAGGTCCGGAAAGTAGGAAACATAGCAACAGCAGGTAGGCAGTAGCGTTAGTCATGTTAGGAAACGGCTAGAAGCGCAGTTGAGAAACGGCGGTAGAACGTCAGCTCTAGGTAGGCACTGCATCCCTATGGCAAGGTCAGCGATTCGGTAAGGCATGTGAGACAGGCGGTATGAACGTCAGTATGTAAGGACAAGAGCGGTATGCAACGTCAGCTCTGTAAGGCATAGCCTATGCAACGTCAGCATCTCGGTAGGCATAGCAGCCTATGTAACGTCAGCATGCTAAGGACGGCAGGTAGTGTAACGTCAGTCATCCGTAGGATAAGCATCTATGAACGTACAGCAGTCTGTCGTTAGGCAGTTAGACAAGGCTAGTGTAACGTAGTATGTCCTAGGACAAGGCCGGTATGTAACGTTCATCTGTTAGGAAAGGCGGTAGAACGTCACGTCTGTTAGGACATAGCGCTAGTGTAACGTTAGTATGTAAGGACAAGCGAAAGTGAAGAACGTAGTGTGAGACAAGGCGGTAGTGTAAGCGTTACGTATGTTAAGGACAAGGCGGTAGTGTAAGCGTTAGTATGTTAAGGAAAGGCGGTAGTGTAAGCGTTAGTATGTTAAGGACAAGGCGGTAGTGTAAGCGTTAGTATGTTAAGGACAAGGCGGTAGTGTAAGCGTTAGTATGTTAAGGACAAGGCGGTAGTGTAAGCGTTAGTATGTTAAGGACAAGGCGGTAGTGTAAGCGTTAGTATGTTAAGGACAAGGCGGTAGTGTAAGCGTTACTATGTTAAGGACAAGGCGGTAGTGTAAGCGTTAGTATGTTAAGGACAAGGCGGTAGTGTAAGCGTTAGTATGTTAAGGACAAGGCGGTAGTGTAAGCGTTAGTATGTTAAGGACAAGGCGGTAGTGTAAGCGTTACTATGTTAAGGACAAGGCGGTAGTGTAAGCGTTAGTATGTTAAGGACAAGGCGGTAGTGTAAGCGTTAGTATGTTAAGGACAAGGCGGTAGTGTAAGCGTTACTATGTTAAGGACAAGGCGGTAGTGTAAGCGTTACGTATGTTAAGGACAAGGCGGTAGATGTAGCTAATGTAAGGACAAGTGCGGTAGGTACGTAGTATGTAACAAGGCGGTAGTTAACGTTACATGTTACAGGCGGAGTGTACAATGCGTAGGTTACAACAAGGCATGTACAGTGAGCGGTGTAAGCGTTAGTATGTTAAGGACAAGGCGGTAGTGTAAGCGTTACTATGTTAAGGACAAGGCGGTAGTGTAAGCAGTTAGATGTTAAGGACAAGGCGGTAGTGTAAGCGTTACTATGTTAAGGTACAGGCGGTACAGTGTAAGCGTTAGTATGTTAAGACAAGGCGTAGTGTAAGCGTTACTATGTTAAGGACAAGGCGGTATTGTAAGCGTTAGTGTGTTAAGGACAAGGCGGTAGTGTAAGCGTTAGTGTGTTAAGGACAAGGCGGTAGTGTACAAAATACAATTTCGGGTTACATCGAGGCATGTACAATGGCGGATTACACCAAGACATGTACAATGGCTGGTCACACCAAGGCATGTACAATTTCGGGTTACATCAATGCATGTACAGTGACGGGTTACACCAAGACATGTACAGTGGCGGGGTACATCAGTGCATGTACATTTGGGTTACACCAAGCATGACAGTGGCGGGTACATCAAGCATGTACAATGGCGGTTACACCAAGACATGTACAGTGGCGGGTTACATCAATGCATGTACTACATGGGGGTTACACCAAGGCATGTACGAATGCGGGTACACCAGGGCATGTACATGGCGGGGTTACACCAAGGCATGTACAGTGCGGAGTACACCAGACATGTAGTAATGAAGCGGGGTACACCAGGGCATGTACATGGCGGTTACACCAGGGCATGTACAGTGGCGGGGTACACCAGGGCATGTACAGTGGCAGTTACACCATGTACAGTGGCAGTTACACCATGTACAGTGGCGGGGTACACCAGGGCATGTACAGTGGCAGTTACACCATGTACAATGGCGGGGTACACCAGGGCATGTACAGTGGCAGTTACACCATGTACAATGGCGGGGTACACCAAGATAATAGATACAATGGCAGTCACACAAAGGCATGTACAGTTTCGGGTTCCATCAAGGCATGAACAGTGACGGGTTAGATCGAGGCATGTACAATCATGGGGTACACCAAGCCATGTACAATTTCGGGTTACAACAAAGCATGTGCAATGGTGGGTTACATCGAGGCATGTACAGTAATGGGGTACACCAGGGCAGGTACTATTTCGGATTACATCAAGGCATATACAGTGGCGGGGTACACCAAGACATGTATAATAGCGGGGAACACCAAGACATGTATAATAGCGGGGAACACCAAGACATGTATAATAGCGGGGAACACCAAGACATGTACAATGGCGGGGTACACCAAGACATGTATAATAGCGGGGAACACCAAGACATGTACAATGGCGGGGTACACCAAGACATGTATAATAGCGGGGAACACCAAGACATGTACAATGGCGGGGTACACCAAGACATGTATAATAGCGGGGAACACCAAGACATGTACAATGGCGGGGACACACGCAAGACATGTACAATGGCGGGGTACACCAAGACATGTACAATAGCGGGGAACACCAAGACATGTACAATGGCGGGGAACACCAAGACATGTACAATGGCGGGGTACACCAAGACATGTATAATGCGGGGAACACCAAGACATGTACAATGGCGGGGAACACCAAGACATGTACAATGGCGGGGAACACCAAGACATGTACAATGGCGGGGTACACCAAGACATGTATAATGCGGGGAAACACCAAGACATGTACAATGGCGGGGTACTCCAAGACATGTACAATGGCGGGGTACACACATGTATAATAGCGGGGAACACCAAGACATGTACAATGGCGGGGTACTCCAAGACATGTACAATGGCGGGGTACACCAAGACATGTATAATAGCGGGGAACACCAAGACATGTACAATGGCGGGGAACACCAAGACATGTACAATGGCGGGGAACACCAAGACATGTACAATGGCGGGGTATTCCAAGACATGAATAATAGCGGGGAACACCAAGACATGTACAATGGCGGGGTACACCAAGACATGTACAATGGCGGGTTATTCCAAGACATGTACAATGGCGGGGTACACCAAGACATGTACAACGGCGGGGTACACCAAGACATGTACCATGGCGGTGTACACCAGGGCATGTACAATGGCGGTGTACACCAGGGCATGTACAATGGCGGTGTACACCGGGGCATGTACAATGGCGGTGTACACCAGGGCATGTACAACGGCAAAAGAGCAGGGTGTGTGGCTGCGGCAGGAGCACAGCGTCACGGCACGTGGCCCTCTGGTGCTGCCTTCCCACACTGCTCCACGGCCACCGGGTCGTCTTCCGGTTCGATTTGCAGATTTATGGTGGACCGACACTGCGGGTCGGGGTGTGGCGAACTGGTGAGACACTCGGCACCTGGCGCTGGGCCTTTGACTGGGCCTTGGGTTGGGCCTTACGTTGGGCCTTGGGTTGGGCCTTGGGTTGGGCCTTGGGTTGGGCCTTACGTTGGGCCTTGGGTTGGGCCTTACGTTGGGCCTTGGGTTGGGCCTTACGTTGGGCCTTGGGTTGGGCCTTGGGTTGGGCCTTGGGTTGGGCCTTACGTTGGGCCTTGGGTTGGGCCTTACGTTGGGCCTTGGGTTGGGCCTTGGGTTGGGCCTTGGGTTGGATCTTACGTTGGGCCTTGGGTTGGGTCTTACCCTGGGTCTTACGCTGGGCCTTGGCTTCTGCCTTGGGTTGGGTCTTGGGGGTGGGGGGGTTGTATTGACGTGTTTTGGAGTTTTTAAAAAGATTTTTTTATTATGTCTCTGTCCCTGGTTACCATGCTATGCCGTACTGAAGATGGATGTTTATACACCTCTCTCCCTCTCTCCCTCCATCTACCTATCTGTCCTGAAGATGGATGTTTATACACCTCTCTCCCTCTCTCCCTCCATCTACCTATCTGTCCTGAAGATGGATGTTTATACACCTCTCTCCCTCTCTCCCTCCATCTACCTATCTGTCCTGAAGATGGATGTTTATACACTTCTCTCTCTCTCTGTGTCTGTCTGCCTATCTGTCCCGCTGTATGCCTGTCTGTCTATCTATCTGTCTATCTCATCATTTGTTGTTGGCTTTATTGTCTATTTATGTGTTAAAGAACAAGGGAAACGTACTCACCAAACCAAGACAGGTCTCGGACACACAAACAACAACGACACCAACAAGAACAATAAACCACTACTTGCAGTGCTGTCGTGCTTTGTGCGTGCGTGCGTGCGTGGTGTGTGTTGTGTGTGTGGTGTGTGTGTTTGTGGGGTCTGTGTGTGTGTGTGTGTGTGTGTGTGTGTGTGTGTGTGTGTGTTGTGTGTGTGTGTGTGGTGTGGTGTGTGTGTTTGCTGTTGTGTATTGTTGATGTGTGTGTGTGTAAGACAACGTACCAGGCCGTCAGTCTCGGGCCCAGCGTGCATACTGCCGCTGTTTGGTGTTTGTGTGTGTTTGTGTGTGTGTGGTCGTGTGTGTGTGTGTGTGTGTGTGTGTGTGTGTGTGTGTGTGGGGGGGGGGGGGTGTGTGTGTGTGTGTGTGTGTGTGTGTGTGTGTGTGTGTGTGTGTGTGTGTGTGGGTGGGTGGCGCACAAACCGTCAGATATTAAAGCTAGTTGTGTAATTTAGATGTCCGTGTGGATGTGTGAAGACAAACACCCAGGCCGTCAGCCGGGCCCAGCGGCATACTGCCCAACAGCGCACCTGTCGGAGTGCGGTCACTGGCGGCAGACTGGCCACTGGCACCAAGCTCTCCCAGCGACCTGCGGGCTGGCCGGAGATGGCGGAGAGACAGCAGCAGTACCGCAGGCCGGGCCGCTCCCACAGCCCACACAGAACCCCCCTCTCCGTCCGGTCAGCGATCGCTCACACAGCGCCGTCACAAAAAGCCAAAGGGAAGAAAAAGTGGAGGAAGCTGTAACGGTGTCCAATTTACAGTATGGATTTTTGCTCAGGGCCAGGGAGAGAAGAGCCGAGGATTTGTTCCATTCTCTTTCTGGGGAGAAGGAGGAGCCGGATTTCCTTCTCGGGTTTGTTTTGGCAGCGTGTGAACCGGAGCCGTGCTGTGTGTGAGAGGCGCGAGACACGGTGGCCGCTTTCCGACATGCCGGGGAAAGCGCTTTGTGGAAAATGCGTTTTGCTGGCGAGCTGACTTCCTTGTCAGCTGTGCCGGACAGCGTTACGTTTCCGGAGGAAGGAGGATTAAGATATATATAGCAGACGGTAGCGCTCTGCCGGACATTGGGGAGCCATTTTTATCGGTCTGGATCAAAACTGTGATGTAGTGTGTAAGGGTTTGTTATAAAACGTGTGTGTGTGTGTGTGTGTGTGTGTGTGTGTGTGTGTGTGTGTGTGTGTGTGTGTGTGTGTGTGTGTGTGTGTGTGTGTGTGTGTGTTGTGTGTGTGTGTTTACGCTAAACTGGCCAAATTGCAGGATTCCGCTGCTAACAGCAACGAAGCGAGTAATAACATTATGTTTGTAAGTCACTGATGCGCAGATAAACGCCGTCTTTTTTTTCGTCTTTTTTTCTGTTTCTTTTTTCTTTCTTTCTTTTTTTTGTCACCTGATATGAGTAGATTTTTTTTAAATTGAAGTTTATACAGACTGGACAGAGAGAAATGAATATTTCAAATATGAAGATGACGTGCCACTGTCGTCGTCTAGTCGATCTGTTGTTCTGAACTCAGCACAATGGCTCACCAACAAGTATCAGTAACGTTTATTTTTTCCAACTATGGCGCTGCTGACATCTGCGACCTACCTCGCTGTCCCAGCGACGCAGTGAATGGGATTTTTCCTGATGCGTTCTGTAACGAAGGAAGCGCCGTTCCGGCATGGTCCCCTTCACTCTCCCAGCATCGCTTTCCGGCACCTTCCTCCAACCATCGCTTTCCGGCACCTCCCTCCAAACATCGCTTTCCGGCACCTTCCTCCAAACATCGCTTTCCGGCACCTTCCTCCAAACTCTGCCACATTTAGTTACGCCACTGAAGGGGCACTCTTTATCTCCGCGCAGCTGTCCAGCGACGCGGTCAGCGCCCTCCGAAAGGTTCGGTACTAAGATGACTGTAGAAGCAACCTAGCGCCAAAGCACGCACGTAAACATGAGACGCATCCACCCCGGGTAAGAAAAAGAGTTCCGTCTCGATTCAAACGACTGTGGTTTTATTTGTTTGTTGGCGGCTACAAATGACACGCCTTGTTTTATTTTAGTTGTTTGTAACAAACTTACTACTGTTTGAGCACCAACAAAAAACTGCTCGTTAGCTGACAGTTTTCTGGACCCTATGGCGTAACTAACTACGGCAGTGGTTGGAGGAAGGATGCGGTAAACCAGTGCCTGGAGTTTGGGTCCCCTTCTCTGTAATTGTAGGACGCAGTGCACAGCGAAGATCACTAACCACGGTGACCATCGGCTGAACATCTCGCACTCGTCGCTCCCCCTCCCACTGTGAAGAGCTGTAATGATAAGGGAGGTAATCGCAGAAATGGCTTGTCTCCCTTGACATTTGTATCTGCGTGTAGGCAGTGACGGGCACGCGATCGCTGGCTGCGGGAGTCGTGGCGGCGGAATAATAGCCTTTTCCTCCGCCAAATTCCGCCGATGGGGAAAAAAAGGTGCGGACTGCTGAGCTGCGCGGGTTCACCCGCATCTCAGTCAGCGCCATCTCGCGGGACGGCTGCGAGGGAAAGTGCCAAGGACAGCGGCCTGTAGGTGTCTTGCTCGGCTGGTACGCTTGTGTGTTCACCTGCCGCTCTGTGAACACGGTCCTGCTTGTATACTGAGTGAACACAACCCCGCTTGTATACTGAGTGAACACAATCCTGCTTGTATACAGAGTGAACACAACCCTGCTTGCATACTGAGTGAACACAACTCCGCTTGTATACTGAGTGAACACAATCCTGCTTGTATACTGAGTGAACACAACTCTGCTTGTATACTGAGTGAATACAGTCCTGCTTGTATACTGAGTGAATACAATCCTGCTTTTATACTGAGCAAACATAATCATGCTTGTATACTGAGCAAACATAATCATGCTTGTATACTGAGCAAACATAATCATGCTTGTATACTGAGCGGACATAATCCTGCTTGTATACAGAGAGGCATGCTTGTATACTGAGTGAACATATCCTGCTTGTTCACTGAGAGAACCTAATCATGCTTGTAAACTGAGTGAACACGGCGGATATTGCCATGGTTGTAAACTGTGTGAACACGGCGGATATTGCCATGGTTGTAAACTGAGTGAACACGGCGGATATTTTTGCCATGGTGGTAAAGTGAGTGAACACGGCGGGCATCAGCTTACCGACTGGTGAGGGCGGTCGTCCTGATGCAGGTCGCCGGTCTGCACTGACTGAGGACCTGGACTAACACACCTTCAGCTGGGCTGGCAGATGACCTTCACGTTCAGAGAGAGGTCACAATCAACGCTGGGCGGTGTGACCTTCGCATTCAGAGAGAAGTCACAATCAACGCTGGGCAGTGTGACCTTCACGTTCAGAGAGAAGTCACAATCAACGCTGGGCAGTGTGACCTTCACGTTCAGAGAGAGGTCACAATCAACGCTGGGCAGTGTGACCTTCACGTTCAGAGAGAGGTCACAATCAACGCTGGGCAGTGTGACCTTCACGTTCAGAGAGAGGTCACAATCAACGCTGGGCAGTGTGACCTTCACGTTCAGAGTGAGGTCACAATCAACGCTGGGGAGTGTGTTCCACGGAGCTAGGCGATAATGAAAGAGAAGTGTACAATAAGTGTACAGTACGAGAAGTGTACAGTACAAGGAGTATACAATAAGTGTACAGTACAAGAAGTGTACAAGAAGTGTACAAGAAGTGCACAATACAAGAAGTGTACAAGAAGTGTACAATAAGTGCACAATACAAGAAGTGTACAATAATGCGAAGAGATGTTGTGTTCAGTTCAGCGGGAAGACACCCATCAATGCTGAATGTGTGAATCCGTTCAGGTAAATATCTTCAGCTGAGAAGTAAGATTACCTTGCAATACCTTACAATACCTTACAACACCTTGCAAGACCCTTACGGTGTGGCTGAGTGCACGGAAATATCTTCACTGGAGCAGGAAGGAAGACTGACCGTTGTGTTGAGGGAAGGAAGACTGACCGTTGTGTTGAGGAAGGAAGACTGACCGTTGTGTTGAGGAAGGAAGACTGACCTTTGTGTTGAGGGAGGAAGACTGACCGTTGTGTTGAGGAAGGAAGACTGACCGTTGTGTTGAGGGAGGAAGACTGACCGTTGTGTTGAGGAAGGAAGACTGACCGTTGTGTTGAGGAAGGAAGACTGACCGTTGTGTTGAGGGAGGAAGACTGACCGTTGTGTTGAGGAAGGAAGACTGACCGTTGTGTTGAGGAAGGAAGACTGACCGTTGTGTTGAGGAAGGAAGACTGACCGTTGTTTTGAAGGGGGAGGCGAGTTCATCGCTCGAGCTGGACAAGATCCTGTCACCTCCACAGGGTCCAGTCACCATGACCAGATCCCGTCACCTTGACAATCACCATGACAGGGTACAGTCACCTTGACAAGCTCCAGTGACCGTGACGAGTGACTCACGCTGACCGTGAACTCCGCGGACAGGGGCTTGACCGGCCAGGCAGAAGAGACGGAGATCAGCTCAGGCGTGAAAGCAGCGGTCAGCTGTCAGGCGTGTAGTTACCCGCAAGAGCAGCGTGTGCTGCGAGCCTGGCTGCTGGCAGTGGGAGAGGAAGCGTGACTGTCGGCCGAGTGGACACGGGATGGCTGCGCCACTGGACTGAGGCAGCAACGAGACTGGCAAGCGGTCGTACAGGTAAACGCATCAACTGGAGAACGTGGCCTTGGTGGACAGCGTGGCCTTGACCTTGGTGGACAGCGTGGCCTTGGTGGACAGCGTGGCCTTGACCTTGGTGGACAGCGTGGCCTCGGCGGACAGCGTGGCCTTGGCGGACAGCGTTTCCTTTGTACGTAGTCACGGGTCATAGTCATCATAGGTGATGCGTAGATTTGCCTTGTATGTATTTACTTTGGATGGTAGCCGCAGTGATGCAGATGCTACCTTAGCTCAGTGTTACACAAGCGTTGTTACTGTTACCTGCCATCGTCTGGTTGACTGAACACCTGAATTGTCAAAACAACAAACGTGTCCCAGCCAACGCAGAAGCAAAAGACACTGTGCTTGGAGAGAATGGCAGCGTGACCGCCGCCACAACAGCTGCCTGAAAAAGCTGATGCAGTTGCCAGACAAAGAGAATTGACACCGTCACAGCTGTTGCACGTGCAAACTGGCAAACTGATGCAACAGAGAATGAATGAATGAACGACAAAGGCAAACTGGTACAACAGAGTTAATGAATTAACGACACAGCATACCTCTGTCTCCTCCGTGCACGCAAGACTTCTTGCTCTCGGAATTGAACTGAGCTCACTGGCAGTTGTCAAAGTCCGTTCCAGCCAGACTGCAAGCCAGCCAGACTGACAGCCAGACCGACAGCGAGACTGCCAGCCAGACTGACAGGAGAAAAGCAGCATATAGAGTGTGGACTGTGGACTGTTGCTACAAGTGGACAGAGAGACAGGAGAAGGAAGGCACAGAGAGTGTGGACACATCTGTAAGTAAGTATCTTGGTGTTTTACGCCCTGTCAACCATTGCGGTTATATCTGGACGCAGGACACAGCTGTAACCCTCAAAGCCGTGCGGACTGTTGCTACAAGTGGACAGTGGAAAGACAGAAGGGCACCGTGAGCCTGTACCTGCTTCCGCTGACGTCAGAGAGGGCGAGGTGAGCGGGGAGACAGCGGCGGTGAGCGAGGAGACAGCGGAGGTGAGCGGGGAGACAGCGGAGGTGAGCGAGGAGACAGCGGAGGTGAGCGGGGAGACAGCGGAGGTGAGCGGGGAGACAGCGGAGGTGAGCGGGGAGACAGCGGCGGGATGAAGTCTGGAACTCTCCCCAACGTGCTGCGCTGCCAGACGACCCGCGCGCTCGTACACCACAACGCGCTGCTGGACTCCGATGACGACGCCTGTCCCAAGAAAGGTACTGGCGCTTGGGGGGGGGGGGGGGGGGGGGGGAGCAGTTGGGGAAGTGGGGTCGTCTTGATCCTGTACAGTCAGTCGGTGTGTGGGTTTTGTACGTGCGGGGGTAGCGTGACATTTTCAGTGCGTGTGCGCGCGCGTGCACGTGTTTGAGTGTGAGCACGTGTATATGTATACACATGTGTGTGCGTGTGCGTGTGTGTGTGTGTGTGTGTGTGTGTGTGTGTGTGTGTGTGTGTGTGTGCGTTTGCCGATATTGTGTTCAAGAGTGCTCTTGTTTTTGACAGAGTACCAGTGTACTGTACTGTTGTGCTTTAGGACTGATGGCTGTGTGGTGAACAGTGCGTGTTGGTGAGATCACAGCGTGTGTTCTGCACTCTGTCCTCTCTTGGGGCTTTGTGTGTAAGGCTGGAACTTAGACATCGCCCTCCACCGCTTTATACACACCTGGATGATGATGGTTATGGAGTGTAAGGCTGGAACTTAGACACCGCCCTCCACCGCTTTATACACGCCTGGATGATGATGGTTATGGAGTGTAAGGCTGGAACTTAGACACCGCCCTTCACCGCTTTATACACACCTGGATGTTGATGATTATGGAGTGTAAGGCTGGACATTAGACACCGCCCTTCACCGCTTTATACACACCTGGATGTTGATGATTATGGAGTGTAAGGCTGGACATTACACACCTGGATGTTGATGATTATGGAGTGTAAAGCTGGACATTACACACCTGGATGTTGATGATTATGGAGTGTAAGGCTGGACATTAGACACCTGGATGTTGATGGTTATGGAGTGTAAGGCTGGACATTAGACACCGCCCTTCACCGCTTTATACACACCTGGATGTTGATGATTATGGAGTGTAAGGCTGGACATTAGACACCTGGATGTTGATGGTTATGGAGTGTAAGGCTGGACATTAGACACCTGGATGTTGATGGTTATGGAGTGTAAGGCTGGACATTAGACACCTGGATGTTGATGGTTATGGAGTGTAAGGCTGGACATTAGACACCTGGAAGTTGATGGTTATGGAGTGTAAGGCTGGACATTAGACACCTGGATGTTGATGGTTATGGAGTGTAAGGCTGGACATTAGACACCTGGATGTTGATGGTTATGGAGTGTAAGGCTGGACATTAGACACCTGGATGTTGATGGTTATGGAGTGTAAGGCTGGACATTAGACACCTGGATGTTGATGGTTATGGAGTGTAAGGCTGGACATTAGACACCTGGATGTTGATGGTTATGGAGTGTAAGGCTGGACATTAGACACCTGGATGTTGATGGTTATGGAGTGTAAGGCTGGACATTAGACACCTGGATGTTGATGGCCACGGGGTGCTCGGGGGACGATGAAGTGCTGTGATGTTTTGCTATTTCTGATGCGGAGTGCTGGCGACGATGGAACTAACACACTTACACAAGCAAGACACTTACACAAGCAACACTTACACAGCACACTTACACAAGCAACACATTTACACAAGCAACACACTTACACAAGCAACACACTTACACAGCACACTTACACAAGCAACACACTTACACAGCACACTTACACAAGCAACACACTTACACAGCACACTTACACAAGCAACACACTTACACAGCACACTTACACAAGCAACACATTACACAGCACACTCACACCCCACGCACACTTCACAAGCAACACACATACACACACACTTAACACACACACACAAACTTACACACACACACAAATACACCCACAAACACCCACAAACACCCACACATGCTCACACACACACACACACACACACACACACACACACACACACACACACACACACAACACACACACACCACACCCCCCCCCCCCCCCCAACAAAAAAACAAAAGCAAAAAACAAACAAACAAAAAACTAAGCAAAAAAACAGGCAGACAAACAACACCTACAAGGCCTTAGGGTTGTGGTTAGCGTGACGGAGGTGGGGGTGGGGGGTTGGTGGTGGTGGGGGGCTGGCGGGGGGGGTGGGGGGGTGGGGGGCTGTAGAGCTGTGTAGGTCAGGGAGCCTCCAGAGGCGGCTTGCCGTCCGGTCTTGTGGACTTAGTGCCACGCGCCACCGCTCTCCGGTAAAACACGTGCTGTACGTGTACCTTCGCTGTCAGCGTCGCGTGCCTCCAAGAGTGCTGTCCCACTTGATCCATGATGGCTTTGCCGCCTTAGATGTTTTGTTGTCACTAAGGGACTCATTGTTTCACGGTTGTCGCTTATCTAGCTGTTGCCCTTGTTGTGTCGTACAGACATCCGTTGTGTGGCTGTCGGTTCCTTTTGCTTTCTGTCGTACTCTTTCTTCATGCTTTGCTCTTTGTCAAGGCAGGCGTTCTGGAGTGTTGCCCGTTATTACAATCAGCAGCTTTGCCGGCATACCGCTTGTCTCACGTGTGTGGCTCCGTTACACCGTCCACAGACACATGCAGCATCTGTCCTTGGCTCCAGCCGATGATGGACGCTGAGATACCGTTATCATCAAAACAAAAAAGGACCCGACAAACCCCAGCTAGAATGCATTACGTCATGCCATTGAACCCCACACAGCAGAACGACGATTATTGCCCACGCAAAGCTGGCCCAGTGGTTTTCAGACCGACAGCAAGTGATCATCGGTAGTTTTTCGTATTTGTTCGGTCTAGGGGTCGATCCCCACGCTGCCAGTGTTTCATGCTCAATCCATGACGGTCTAGGGGTCGATCCCCACGCTGCCGGTGTTTCATGCTCAATCCATGACGGTCTAGGGGTCGATCCCCACGCTGCCGGTGTTTCATGCTCAATCCATGACGGTCTAGGGGTCGATCCCCACGCTGCCGGTGTTTCATGCTCAATCCATGACGGTCTAGGGGTCGATCCCCACGCTGCCAGTGTTTCATGCTCAATCCATGACGGTCTAGGGGTCGATCCCCACGCTGCCAGTGTTTCATGCTCAATCCATGACGGTCTAGGGGTCGATCCTCACGCTGCCAGTGTTTCATGCTCAATCCATGACGGTCTAGGAAACCCGATTGCGTGTTTACACCTTCCGATGACGACGAAAAGCCGGACATTATTATTATTATTGTTATCATCATCATCATCATCATCATCATCATCATCATCTCATGTAGTAGCAGCAGCAGCAGTTTTTCCCATATGATTCTGGCCGCACACGTAAATGATCCAGAGACAGTTGAAAATCGAAGGACTAACAGTAGGGAATTTCTGTCAAAGCTGCCTTGGTAACATTTACCTTTCAACATTTACCTTTCAACATTTACTATGCGTAGTACGCTCAACTGTAGCTGGATAGACAACAGACAACAGACAGACATGACAGACAGACAGACAGACAGACAGACACAGACAGGCGTAGCACCATTCTCGTGGGGTGGATGGGTAGACAGACAGACAGACAGCGGTAGCACATTCTCGTGGGTGATGGGTAGACGACAGACAGACAGGCGTAGCACCATTCTCGTGGGGTGATGGGTAGACAGACAGACAGACAGGCGTAGCACCATTCTCGTGGGGTGGATGGGTAGACAGACAGACAGACAGGCGTAGCACCATTCTCGTGGGGTGGATGGGTAGACAGACAGACAGACAGGCGTAGCACCATTCTCGTGGGGTGGATGGGTAGACAGACAGACAGACAGGCGTAGCACCATTCTCGTGGGGTGGATGGGTAGACAGACAGACAGACAGGCGTAGCACCATTCTCGTGGGGTGGATGGGTAGACAGACAGACAGACAGGCGAGCACCATTCTCGTGGGGTGGATGGGTGACAGACGACAGACAGGCGTAGCCTTCTCGTGGGGGGGAGGGAGAAGGAGCAGGGGAGCCATATCGTGTGATGTAGTCAACGCACCAATTGCCGGACGGAAGAAACCCGCTGGAATAAAAACAAAGTGGGGAGGTGGGAACAGCCATTTGGGGGGGGGGGGGGGGGGGGGGGGGGGGGGGGGGGGGGGGGGGGGGGGGGGGGGGTTGGGCGCGGGGGGGGGGGGGGGGGGGGGGGGGGGGGGGGGGGGGGGCGTATCGTGTGAATAGTCAAGCACCTAATTGCCGGACGGAAGAAACCCGCTGGAATAAAAACAAAGTGGGGAGGTGGGAACAGCCATTTTCCTTGCTATTGTTGGGTACTGCTAACAGCAACTGCAGCTGATGGTGGCCGATATCGGTGACCTAGTGCACAAGTAAAGGTCAAAGGGTCATCACGAGGTTTACCTTTCACCTTTCGCTTTACGATTACGTGTCAACGCTGACAAGTGAAGGTCACGCGCGAGGAGAGTGCTAATTGTCACGTGCATTACCAACGGCTGTCAAAGCTGTCAGCTGCTCGGTCTGCTGTCACTGCTGCTTGTCTTCTTGTGTAGGAGTGTGTGCACGTGCGTGGGTCAGTGAGTGCGAGAACGTGTGTGTGTGTGTGTGTGTGTGTGTGTGTGTGTGTGTGTGCACGTGCGTGGGTCAGTGAGTGCGAGAACGTGTGTGTGTGTTGTGTGTGTGTGTGTGTGTGTGTGTGTGTGTGTGTGTGTGTGTGTGTGTGTGTGTGTGTGTGTGTCTGTTGGTGTGTGTGGTGTGGTGTGTGTGTGTGGTGTGGTGTGGTGCTGTGGTGTGTGTGGTGGTGGTGGTGTGTGTGTGTGTGTGTGTGTGTGTGTGTGTGTGTGTGTGTGTGGGTGTGGTGTGTGTGTGTGTGTGCGTGCGTGCGTGCGTGCTGCGTGTGTGTGTGTGTGTGTGTGTGTGTGTGTGTGTGTGTGTGTGTGTGTGTGTGTGTGTGTGTGTGTGTGTGAAAGAGAGAGAAAGAAGAAGAGGAAGTAGATAGTAAAGTAACTAGATTTTTAATGTCATGTCGACCGCACAGGGTATCCCGAAGACGGAGAGAGAGAGAGAGGGAGAGAGAGAGAGAGAGAGAGAGAGAGAGAGAGAGAGAGAGAGAGAGAGAGAGAGAGAGAGAGATTGATTGATTGATTGATTGAACTTTATTTCTCAACGGTGAAGATATTAGCACAAAGGCCGACTCACATATCTGCCGTTGCTACAGTACTACTAATAACCAAGACATTCACAGTTAAATATTATTACAGAAGGCTATAGACAAATACAGCATCAGTAAAAAAAATAAAATAAAAAATGAATAAAATAATAATAATAATAACAACAACAACACATATAAAACCAGACAGCGATTGCAACGGAAATGAAAAAAAATAGCAGTGAAAAACAACTGGAGCAAAAAAGTCTAAAACACAGTTAAAAACACACCACACACACACACACACACACACACACACACAACACACACACACACACACACACACACACACACACACACACACACACACACACAACACACACACAAACAACAACAACACAAACAAACAAACTGGGTAATTTACAGAGAGAGCAGGGGAACGGGAGGGATAAAATTAAGCTTAAAAAAAAACGACAATATCAACAAGGAAAAAGAAACGGATACTAAACTAGTACATAAAAATGAACAAAACGACAAAACAAAAACAAAAACAACAACAACAACAACAAAAACACAACAACTACAACAAAAATATAAACAATAAGTAAAAGATATAGAAGGAATATATACAGAGACAGAGACAAAGAGACAGAGAGAGACAGAGACAGAGAGTCTGACAGGAACTGGTTAAGTGTAATGGGGCGAAAAAAGCAATCACAACACAGATATAACATATTGCCCTTGAGCCGATATGAACGATGACACACTTTACCGTAACTCTATCAGTCCGTGACACACATTGTGTGCACTTTACCGTAACTCTATCAGCCCGTGACACACATTGTGTGCACTTTACCGTAACTCTATCAGTCCGTGACACACATTGTGTGCACTTTACCGTAACTCTATCAGTCCGTGACACACATTGTGTGCACTTTACCGTAACTCTATCAGCCCGTGACACACATTGTGTGCACTTTACCGTAACTCTATCAGCCGATGACACACATTGTGTACTTTACCAAGAGTCAATCAGCACGGTGACACAGTGTGTGTACTTTACCGTGAGTCAGCACGGTGACACAGTGTGTGTACTTTACCGTGAGTCAGTCAGCACGGTGACACAGTGTGTGTACTTTACCGGACAGTCTGCTGCCTAACTGAACTAGGTGTGCCAGGCAGTTACCTACCCTGCTTTAGCTCAGAGGGCCTAGTTCAGTTAGGTGTGCCAGGCAGTTACCTACCCTGTTTTAGCTCAGAGGGCCTAGTTCAGTTAGGTGTGCCAGGCAGCTACCTACCCTGTTTTAGCTCAGAGGGCCTAGTTCAGTTAGGTGTGCCAGGCAGTTACCTACCCTGTAAGCACGCGGAGTGAACCCTATGGCGTGACGTCATACAGAGATTAGGTACAAGGCCACAATTTTGTGCTCTTGGTTCTCTCTGTCTATCGGTCTGTCTCTCTCTGTCTCTGTGTCTGTCTGTCTGTCTGTCTCTGTCTGTCTGTCTCTGTCTGTCTGTTCGTCTGTCTGTCTCTGTCTCTGTGTCTCTGTCTGTCTGTTCGTCTGTCTGTCTCTGTCTCTGTCTGTCTGTTCGTCTGTCTCTGTCTCTGT
>JABMCL010003332.1:320000-335000 GCA_018857735.1 Alviniconcha marisindica | reverse complement strand
TCTAACGCGTCTTGGAGGTAGGAAAGAGTCGTTGTCGCCATAATGTGTTGCTGACTGGCTTGCATATCTTCACCGTTTTGTTGTTGTTGTTGTTGTTTTGTCACCCCATGTCGCTTCGCAGAACACATCACTGCTTCTTCACAGACCTGGTTGTACGACTTCTCACAGTATTTCCATCCTAACTAATATCAGTACCCAGTTTCTGCTACAGCCAGTGTGTGTGTGTGTGTGTGTGTGTGTGTGTGTGTGTGTGTGTGTGTGTGTGTGTGTGTGTGTGTGTGTGTGTAGTGCGTTTAAAAAAAAAACTTGATGTAAATTGTTTTTGTAGGACTATGCTCTACATGTGTATAGAATATCATATTTAGGTTAATATGTATCATGTGAGCGCTCAGGGCGTTGATGAGCGCATGACAAATGTACATTGTTATTATTACTGTTCGTCTCTGCTACAGAAATGTGACACAGATGTAAAATAACTGTGTCATGCACTGTCTGCAGTAGAGAACTGTAGATGCTTTGTCTGTAGTAGAGAACTGTAGCTGCTCTGTCTGTGGCAGAGAACTGTAGATGCTCTGTCTGCAGTAGAGAACTGTAGATGCTTTGTGGCAGAGAACTGTAGATGCTCTGTCTGTAGTAGAGAACTGTAGATGCTCTGTCTGTAGCAGAGAACTGTAGCTGCTCTGTAATAGAGAACTGTAGCTGCTCTGTCTATGGCAGAGAACTGTAGCTGCTCTGTCTGTGGCAGAGAACTGTAGATGCTCTGTCTGTGGCAGAGAACTGTAGCTACTCTGTGGTAGATAACTGTAGCTGCGCTGTCTGGCAGATAACTGTAGATGCTCTGTCTGTGGCAGAGAACTGTAGATGCTCTGTCTGTGGCAGAGAACTGTAGATGCTCTGTCTGTGGCAAGGAACTGTAGCTGCTCTGTGGTAGATAACTGTAGCTGCTCTGTCTTGTGGCAGAGAACTGTAGATGCTCTGTCTGTGGCAGAGAACTGTAGATGCTCTGTCTGTGGCAGAGAACTGTAGCTGCTTATTGTTCAAGCTGGTGATCTAAGGTTAAGTTAACCCGACGGGCTGGCCTCGCGTCATCCTGTGTCAGGCCTACTGTGGCCAGCCTTACGGCTTTGCCGGCGGACGGGGGTGGGGAGGGGTGTGGGGGTGTGGTGGGGTGGGGTGGGGTGGGGTGGGGGGTGGGGTGGGGGGGGAAGGGGAGGGGGGGTCGTGGGGAAAAGGGAGTGAAATGTTTCCACTAGGGGACAGCTGCTGAACACAAGGAGGAAGGGAAGAGTACGCAGCACAGCAGGAAAGACACATCACACAAATCACGCATGATCAAGGCAGCGCAACACCCAAATGAGGAACGCGCAGAAAGCGCCCCCACACAACCAACACCACTACACACAAACCACCACACAGCCACACAACACCACACCAACACCCAACCATCACACATCCCACACACACACACACAAACAACACAACACACACACACACACACACACATTCAACACACCACCACACACCAACAACACTCACAGCACACACCAACCCACACATTACACACACATTCACACACACACATTCACAAACAATCACACACACACACACACACACACACACACACACACACACACACACACACACACACACACACACACACACACACACACACACACACACACATTCACACACATCACACACACATCACACACACACACACACACACACACACAATCACACACACACACACATACACACACACATTCAACACACACACACACCCACCCACACCCACCCACCACACACACATCACACACACGTCACGCACTACCTACTCCCCCCCCCACCCCCCACCCACCCACAGACACTGTAGCACATGCACCCTCCCCACACAGTCGTACCCGACACTGTATCTGTCCCCCCCCACCCACGTTCACCTGTGCTCCACCCCCCATCCATGTACCACCCGACCACTACCATACCCCCCACCACCCCACCCATTTGCACCCGACCTGTAGCCTGCCCCCCCCCCCCAGTTGTACCGACCTGTAGCCTGCCCCCCCCCCAGTTCCCACCTAGTCTTCCCCTCCCCCCCGTTGTACCCGACCTGTAGCCTGCCCCCCCCCCCAGTTGTACCCGACGTAGCCGCCCCCCCCCCCACCCCCAGTTGTACCCGACCTGTAGCCTGCCCCCCAGTTGTACCCGACCTGTACCCCCCCCAGTTGTACCCGACCTGCAGCCTGCCCCCCCCAGTTGTACCCGACCTCCAGCCTCCCCCCCCCACCCCCCAGTTGTCCCGACTGTAGCCTGCCCTCATCCGACCACCTGCCCCTCCAGTTGTACCCGACTGTAGCCTGCCTCAGCCCTGTACTCCCCCCCCCCCCAGTTGTACCCGACCTGTAGCCTGCCCCCCCGTTGTCCCGACCTGAGTCCCCCTCTGTTACCCGACCTGTAGCCTGCCCCCCCCCCTCCTCCCCACCCCACAGTTGTCCCCCCACTCCCCGCGCACTTCCTGCCCCGCGCCAAGTCCGTTATCAGGAATATCGACAACTGCCGTATGAATGGCTGGGAGACTGGCGGTCGTGTCTCACGGCAACTCACACAAATTAGGTAAAGAGGCCAGTGGGGGGGGGGGGGGGGGAGAATCAAACCTCCTGACTTGTGGTGGAGCTACGTGTGGTCACGTGACGTGATGAAGTTCCTGTTTACTTTGGTTCCACCCCCACCCTACCCCCCCACCACCATCCCAGTCTCTGCCGGCAACTCGTGATTGCGCCTTGCTGATCAGTTCTGCGGATGTATTTCCTTTGCGTGGAGTTTGAGCCGTTTGTTTCTTTGTTGTTTTTCAACTGAACACTTTGGTCTTATTGACAATCTGTTGTCTGGCTGATTCCCCCTGTCGTGTTTTAACGTCACAGTAGATAGTCCTTGAAGGTTTCCGTAAAACCCCATGTCAACACTTCGTTTTTTTAACGTCACAGTAGATAGTCCTTGAAGGTTTCCGTAAAACCCCATGTCAACACTTCGTTTTCTTAACGTCACAGTAGATAGTCCTTGAAGGTTTCCGTAAAACCCCATGTCAACACTTCGTTTTCTTAACGTCACAGTAGATAGTCCTTGAAGGTTTCCGTAAAACCCATGTCAACCTTCGTTTTCTTAACGTCACGTAGATAGTCCTTGAAGGTTTCCGTAAAACCCATGTCAACGCTTCGTTTTCTTAACGTCACTGTAGATAGTCCTTGAAGGTTTCCGTAAAAACCCATGTCAACGCTTCGTTTTCTTAACGTCACAGTAGATAGTCCTTGAAGGTTTCCGTAAAAACCCCATGTCAACACTTCGTTTTCTTAACGTCTCTGTAGATAGTCCTTGAAGGTTTCCGTAAAAACCCATGTCAACACTTCGTTTCTTTCTGCCTGTTCAGAATTCCTCGCATTTTGGATAATAGTCTGCAGGACAAATTGTAATTGGGGTGGTTAGACCAGTCTTTAGACATTATTAATTAAGGGTGGTTAGATCAGGCCTTAGACATTATCAGTTGCAGGTGGCTAAACCAGCCTTCAGACGATGGAATGACGCGCGGTTAGACCAGTCTTCAGACATTATTAAATACGGGTGGTTAGACCGGTCTTTAGACATGATTAATTAAGAGTGGTTAGACTAGTATTCAGATATTATCAATTGCTGGTGGCCAGATCAGCCTTCAGACAATAGAATGACGGGTAGCTAGACCAGTCTTCAGACTTTAGAATTACAGGCGGTTAGACCAGTTTTCAGAAATTAGAATTATGGGCGGTTAGATCAGTTTTCAGAAATTGGAAGGCGGATATATATATATATATATATATATATATATATATATATATATATATATATATATATATATATATATATATATAATATATATATATACAATCTTCAGACATTAGAGTGGCATGGCAATGGTTAGACCAATCTTTAGACGTTAGAATAGCGGGTAGTTAGACCAGTTTTCAGATGACGGATGGTTAGACCAGTTTTCAGACGACGGGCGGTTAGACCCGAGTTCCGGTTAGCACTCTCTGCATTTCATCTCACCCATCTACCCCACTTCCTGTTGCCACACCCTGCATTTCATCTCACCCATCTACCCGACTTCCTGTTGCTACACTCTGCATTTCATCTCACCCATCTACCCCACTTCCTGTTACATACTGCATTTCATCTCACCCATCTACACGACTTCCTGTTGCCACACCCTGCATTTCATCTCACCCATCTACCCCACTTCCTGTTGCCACACCCTGCATTTCATCTCACCCATCTACCCCACTTCCTGTTGCCACACCCTGCATTTCATCTGCCACTGGCTGCCAGCCCCTGGTGGAAATGACACCGGGACTGACTCGGCGAAACGAGTTCAGTCCCTGGCTTGTTTACACGGTCCAGTTGCGGTTCGTGCCGAGACTGTCTAATCGGGAGAGGGCAGGCTGTGGTCCGGCGGCCGTCCAAGACCGACAGTCGCCAAGCCCGGGCTGCCAGCGGCAGTAATGGAGCCAGCGCGGGCTGCCTCTGCCAGCCGGGAGGGAGGAGGGAGATTACAGTGGTTGCTGTAATAATCACTGACTGAATGTCGGGAGCTGCTTAGCAATTGTCCCTTAATGGCCTTGGCTTGCTTCTGTGTGTGTGCGCTCGACAAAGAGACGGAGACAGAGACTGATGGGTGGGGGGGGGGGGGGGGGTAAGTCATTTAAGCGAGAGTGGATGTGTGTATGAGAGTTGATACGGAGTCTGTAAAGCTGGGCCAGTTGTGTTTGATTCGCGTGTTGTTTGCACTCAGTGGAGCACGGCGGGCGGGAGTGCTCAGTGTTTGATGATGGCTTCCCTCCATTGCGTTGCACTGCTTGGTCTCTGGCGTTGCGGACAGTGATAATTCACCCTGTTGTGCCTGGCGTTGTAGACAGTGATAATTCACCCTGCTGTGCCTGGCGATGTGGACAGTGATAATTCACCCTGCTGTGCCTGGCGTTGTGGACAGTGATAATTCACCCTGTTGTGCCTGGCGATGTGGACAGTGATAATTCACCCTGTTGTGCCTGTGGTCTGTGGTATATTGGACGTTAATAATGATCTTTGTTGTGCCTGTGGTCATTCGGTGAAACGCGATGCACTTTGTTAAAAAAGAAACGTAATCGGGGTGGAGTGTTTTGTTGTTGTGTACTTCCTATTTTGTTATTTCAGTATGGTCAGTCTGAAATCACGACCCAGACTTTATGAAACAGAAGAAAGAAGAAGAAAGATCGCGAATAATTGATCTACTTTGATTTCGTGACAGAGCTTTTGAATGCAGTTTGCAATGGAGACAGCTGATTTCAGTGACTTAACGTTTGAAAACCGTTAGCAATTTCGTGCAGGTCTTTGCCGTAGCTATTCCTCCTTTTTCGTCATCAGTGTGCCGTGTGTGGCGTACTGGTGTACACTGAGAGGGGCGAAAGAGGGTTCAAATCCGACATTTCAGTTCTTCGGGAGAAAAAAATGAAAGACAAGAAAAAGAAGTAATCCATAACCTTTTTTCTTCTTCTGTTCTGTTGAACAGCAGGTACACCCGGTCCAAAGTTAGTTCTAAAAGACTCCGTCAGAACGAATTGACCGTTTGACTTGAGCGACAGTCATTGTCGGGCATCCGGCCAGTCAGTTCCTTCATCCGGAACCTCAGCACAGGGTGTTATGGGGATCGACACTTAGATACAGACACAGAGTGTTATGGGGATTGACACTTAGATACAGACACAGAGTGTTAGGGGATTGACACTTAGATACAGACACAGAGTGTTAGGGGATTGACACTTAGATACAGACACAGGGTGTTATGGGGATTGACACTTAGATACAGACACAGAGTGTTATGGGGATTGACACTTAGATACAGACACAGAGTGTTAGGGGATTGACACTTAGATACAGACACAGGGTGTTATGGGGATTGACACTTAGATACAGACACAGCATGCTATGGAGATTGACACTTAGATGCAGAGTGCTATGGGGACTGACACCTAGATAGAGACACAGGGTGTTATGGGGATTGACACTTAGATACAGGGTGTTATGGCGATTGACACTTAGATACAGGGTGTTATGGGAATTGACACTTAGATACAGACACAGGATGTTGTGGGGATTGACACTTAGATACAGACACAGGATGTTGTGGGTATTGACACTTAGATACAGACACAGGGTGTAATGCGGATTGACACTTAGATACAGGGTGTTATGGGAATTGACACTTAGATACAGACACAGGGTGTTATGGGGATTGACACTTAGATACAGACAAAGGGTGTTATGGGGATTGACCCTTAGATACAGACACAGTGTATTATGGGGATTGACAGATACAGACAAAGGGTGTTATGGGGATTGACAGATATAGACAAAGGGTGTTATGGGGATTGACACTTAGATACAGACAAAGGGTGTTATGGGGATTGACACTTAGATACAGACAAAGGGTGTTATGGGGATTGACACTTGGACACAGGGTGTTATGGGGATTGACACTTAGATAGAGACAAAAGGTGTTATGGGGATTGACACTTACATACAGACACAGGGTGTTATGGGGATTGACACTTAGATACAGAGTGTTATGGGGATTGACACTTAGACACAGGGTGTTATGGGGATTGACACTTAGATACAGACACAGAATGTCATGGGGATTGACACTTATATAGAGATACAGAGTGTTATGGGGATTGACACTTAGATACAGACACAAAGTATTATGGGGATTGACACTTAGATACAGACACAGAGTGTTATGGGGATTGACACTTAGATAGAGACACAGGGTGTTGTGGGGATTGACACTTAGACACAGGGTGTTATGGGGATTGACACTTAGACACAGGGTGTTATGGGGATTGACAGATACAGACAAAGGGTGTTATGGGGACTGACACTTAGATACAGACACAGGGTGTTATTGGGATTGACTCTTAGATACAGACAAATGGTGTCATGAGGATTGACACTTAGATACAGACACAGGGTGTTATTGAGATTGACTCTTAGATACAGACACAGGGTGTTATGGGGATTGACACTTAGAGACACAGGGTGTTATGGGGACTGACACTTAGATACAGACAAAGGGTGTTATGGGGATTGACACTTGGACACAGGGTGTTATGGGGACTGACACTTAGATATAGACAAAAGGTGTTATGGGGATTGACACTTACATACAGACACAGGGTGTTATGGGGATTGACACTTATATACAGACAAATGGTGTTATGGAGATTGACACTTGGACACAGGGTGTTATGGTATTGACACTTAGATACAGACACAGGGTGTTATGGGGATTGACACAGATACAGACACAGAGTGTCATGGGGATTGACACTTAGATAGAGATACAGAGTGTTATGGGTATTGACACTTAGATACAGACACAAAGTATTATGGGGATTGACACTTAGATACAGACACAGGGTGTTATGGGGATTGACACTTAGATACAGACACAGAGTATTATGGGGATTGACACTTAGATACAGACACAGAATATTATGGGTACTGACACTTAGATACAGACACAGGCTGTTTTAGGGTTTGATTCTTAGATACAGATACAGGGTGTTATGGGGACTGACACTTAGATACAGGGTGTTATGGGGTTTGCTGGTGGTTGATATTTTACTTCTGCCTGTGCAGTGCCCTGCAATTAAGAAGGAGATGGTGAGGGTGGTGGGAAGACGGGAGGCGGAGGGGTGTGGGTGGGTGGGGTGTGCAGTGTCTGCCACAAGGGGAATACAATAAAATAAAGCGCCCAAATGTATTCATACGCATCTCATGATAAAAACGAAACAGCGACAGCAAATCCAAGCGTGTAATATTTTGTTTAGCGCGCTAAGCGATGCCTTCACGACACTGGTCAATAAGTCGACTGAACAACAGTCGGTCTGCGCACATCTCCTGCCACAAAAAAGCGCCGCCAGTAAACAAGATTAGTTCCACAGCAACAATCGCAGCGCCTGTTTACCTGGTGGAGTCAGTCAATAACGATCGGCAGAGATATCGTTCTCCTCGCTGAAAGAGAACAAAGTAGGCCAAGCGGCTCTCAGCCAAGCGCTGTTTACGGTTGATCGTGCAGAGACAGTTCAAGGTAAGTTTTCGTCTGCCTTTCCTTCCACCGAAGAAAATTGATTGATTGATCATTGGTATTTAGTGCCCGGCCAGTCTGGAAGGTTACTTAGCTAGCTAGCCAGTTAGTTGGTTGGTTAGTTGGTTAGTAATGGACACTGAACGTCCTGTCGACGGCACGGAAGGTCACACGAGGGCGGGTGTGGGAGGTGGTACCCGGATGAAACAGTTCATCGCCCGACAGGCCGTTTCGGTGTCCTGACGTCTGACACAGTTACGTCGGAAGGAGATTTGTGGAAAATTAAGAAAACTAGTTTCTTTAATAGAATGACCGTTAGCGAATTGAAAAGCCCTATTTGTGACAAAAACTGGAACAAAGTAACAGATGTACATTTAGTAAACACACGTAGTGATCTTAAACATGGTTACATCAGCGTACACAGTAATACATAGGACATATAAGTATGACAGTAAGTAACGTCTGAGTCAGCTGCACAGCCGAAGTTAGTAACTGCAGGATTAGTTTAACGCTCTGTCCATTTGCAGCTCATCAGTCTCGTCAGTCTGTACACAACTGCATAATATTATGGGATGTCTTCTTCTTGCTTTTTGTTGCTTTTTCTGAGTTTTTTTTTTCTTCTAAGGGGAGGTCGAAACGAAGGGGAAGAAGCATAGCGTGTGCAGCCGTTCCTTCTGCAGTCCGCATTGGACTGAACTGTCTGTTCGCTCTTCACCAACGAAGAGCAAAAAAGGTTGACTTGTGACGTCACTGATAACTTTGCCACCCGTGCCGGCCATATTCATGACGTCACTGATGCTAACTGCTGTGCACAAAATGGAACCACCTACGACTGTTCTTGCGACAGTCTCTCGTCGATTTTTCACAAACACCACCAGAAATCGAGATTTAAAAATAGGAAAAGAAAAAAGGCATGTGTCGGTTATTTTTAAAGTTTCGTTTCTGTCGGTAGTGCCTGTTCGTGCGCCTTCCCTACGATTCCCCTTTAAGCTTCCTCCGCCTCTTGTACACCTTTAAATACAGACCATTGGGCATGGTCGTCGACGAAAAAGATCGTTAAGTCCTCAGCTGATCAAAATTCACGGCACCTACCTGTTCTTAAAACGCCTGTGGACCTGGCGCTGTCGCCGACTCCCTTCAGCGCTAGGCATGGCGCTGTGACGGCCGGAAGCGAGGCGGGAGGTCCGCCATTGTTGCGCAGAGCGCTGCGCGGTGATCAGCTGTAGCTTTACTTGCTACTTGCCGGTCAGCTATGACAGACGACCCGCAGCCACAGCGTCAGTCGTGTGAGTGGCCGGCTGCCATTGGCTGCTTCCTGTGGAGCTTTCAGCGGGAGGTTTCATTCGTTTTGCGTGTAGTATTTGGCACTAGCAGTTTTACCAACAACAACAACAACAACAACAACAACAACAACAAAAGTGTCTGAGTCTTAATGACCAGCTGTTATTTGACACTAATTTTGCCAGTGGAAATAATGTCTCATGCGAGTGTTAGGCATTAGGTTAGACGTCATACCGACGGGTGAAAGTTTCATCCCCGAATTGTCTTCAGAATACCTCTTTAAGGATTTATGTTCACTTTATCAACTTGTTTTATTTTGAGTTGTGACAAACTTGTCTTTGACAGAAGTTTGTGACAGAAACGTATTTGCTTGTTCTGTCTGGTTCTAAAGCAGCCAGTAAACGTTGCGGCGGAAAGAGAACGAAAACAAACATAGCAAACTTAGCAATAACATGCGATTAATTATTATTGAATTTTGGAAAACCATGGGCCATAATTGTAAGCACGTGACAAACAATGAGTGAGTAGTGTAGCTGATCACGTGACACTTGCCGGCTCAGAGCACGCCGTTGGTCCTCGTGAGGATTGACAGACAGCAACAGTGGCTCCGTTTTATCCATAATTGATCGTTATTGTCGCGGACTGATGGCCGCTACAAAGGCGTTGTTAATGAAGAGGCGCAGCTGTTGTTGTCACAATACATGTTCACTGGCGCCGCCAGGTGCCCGTGTGTCGCGTAATAGTGACGTATAAAGGTGCTGTGTAGTGTACACCAGCGTCCGATGGTGTAGCACTATAAAGGTGCTGTGTAGCGTACACCAGATGAAACAACTGGGGACACTCGTATTACTTGGAAAAGCAGTTTTTTTATTACATGAAAATAAAACAATTTTTGTTGTTGTTTAGTTCAAGTCAGTTCAGTGATTTTCTTTGCTCTCCAAAACAGAAGTTGGCTCACTTCAGAAAGGTTTATTGACATGTTGAAGATGGTGATGAATGCAGGACAAATGTTTCTTCCCATTATTATGAAGGTCATGAACAAAATTGTCAGGAATATGAGGAGCAGAACATTAGTTTTATGAAATTTGAAGACGACTATGTGATTATTATTGATGAAGTTTATTAAGGAAGAGATTGTTTTGAGGTTTCTATAGGACCAGATAACTACTATTTTTATCAAGTTGATAAAGAACCATGCATTTATTATTTTAAATCTTATAATAAGTATTAATGGCAAAAGAGCCAGAATGTCACACTTATGATACTTATGAAAGATAGTTTCATGAGGTTTGTCCATCATCGGATAACGTAAGGTTTATAACGGACATGAGCAAGGGATGTACCGTGACCAAGGACGGTAAAATGGGCTGTGGCATGACCAAGGACTGTAAAGACTGTGACATGACCAGGGACTGTGACATGACCAGGGACTGTGACATGACCAGGGACTGTAAGGACTGTGGTATGACCAATGACTGCAAGGACTGTGGTATGACCAAGGACTGTGACATGACCAAAGACTGTAAGGACTGTGGCATGACCAAGGACTGTGACATGACCAGGGACTGTGACATGACCTGGAACTGTGTCATGATCAAGGACTGTGACATGACCAAGGACTGTGACATGACCAGGGACTGTAAGGACTGTGAAATGACCAAAGACTGTAAGGACTGTGGCATGACCAAGGACTGTGACATGATCAAGGACTGTAACATGACCAAGGACAATAGCATGACCAAGGACTGTACCGTGACCAAGGACTGTGACATGACCAAGGACTGTAAGGACTGTGACATGATCAAGGACTGTGACATGACTAAGGACGGTAACACGACCAAGGACGGTGGCATGATCAAGGACGGTGATATGACCAAGGACTGTAAAGACTGTGACACGACAAGGACTGTGACGTGACCAAGGACTGTAACATGGCCAAGGACTTTGACATGACCAAGGACCGTAACAAGGGCGGCAACATGACCAAAGACTTGTGACATGACCAAGGACTATGACATGACCAATGCAAGGACTGTAATGACTGTGACATGACCAAGGACTGTAACATGACCAAGGGCTGTAACAGATAGGTGGGCCCTTTGCGGCAGGAAATACTTTGTCTAAAATAACACCCGTGCGGACACCGCAAATGGAAGGCTTTGTACGGCGAAAAGGAGGGGAGGCAACTCGCGTGTCGTGTGTGTAGCCTATTCATTTTATGTATCCAGTCATTTACGTTTCGGGCTAAACTTTTCACAAATAAAACCATCTTGTGATGGAAGCCCCCTGTTGATTTGACCAAAGGGAAGGCACGGTAAACGTTGAGTTCCAAGACAATGCCGCAGAGACGTATGAATAGGACGACATGCCATTGTGTTTGAACAGCAGCTAGTGCATGCAGCCAAACTGGAGGTGGAAAGGAAAGCGGTGTGCATGCAAACACAGCGGGTCTGGAGCTTGCAGTTGTAGAGTTAGGCCTCAGCGGGAAGGGGACAGTGAGAGAAAAGGAAGCAGACTGCAGAATGTGGCAGTTGGACAGTAGGGGGCACTGAGGTGAGATGTGGTATGGATGAGAACGATCCGCGGCTCATCTGGATTCCGTACATTGACGAAACGCTGGAAGAGTTCTGTCGACGGCTGGCCACTACAAACATGAAGTTGACAGGTAACTCGCACTGTGTGTGTGTGTGTGTGTGTGTGTGTGTGTGTGTGTGGTGTGTGTGTGTGTGTGTGTGTGTTGTTGGTGGGGGTGGTCGTGTTTGGTGGGGGTGGTCGTGGTTGGTGGGGGTGGTCGTGGTTGGTGGGGGTGGGGGAGGGGGGTAGGGGAATAGTGGTAACGTGTGGTGGGGACTGGGGTAGTCGTCGTGTGTGTATTAGGGATCATGGGAGGTAGTCGTGATGGTGGGGGACGGGGTGTGTGTGTGTGTGTGTGTGTGTGTGTGTGTGTGTGTGTGTGTGTGTGTGTGTGTGTGTGTGTGTGTGAGTGTGCATTGCATTTTCATGTATCTGTTGTTGTTTTTCCTGCTCGTCAGTCTGTTTGCTTGTTTGTCTACCTGTCTGTATTGACCGCTTTCTATTTGCACACCCACTCCACCTGTCTACCTCTTTGTTGTATGTCTGCACCTGTCGAACCCTTCACTAGTCTCTGTCTGCCTCATGCCTTGCTTTCACCTGTATGCCTCCCCGTTAACTATCTGTCCCCCCCCCTCCCCCCCCCCCCACTTCCCCCACACCTCTCTCTCTCTGCCTCGTGTTTTGTGTCGACAGTTACCTCTACCTGTCTGTCTGTCTGTCTGCCTGCCTGTCTCTTTCTCTCTTTGTCTCTGTGTGTCTGTTTTTTTCTGTCTCTCTCTGTCTTCCTCGTGCTCTGTGTCCACCTGTCTACCTGCCTGTTGTTTGTCTGTCTACACGTGTTCACCTTCTGTCTTCACTTTCTGTGCCGACTTCCACGTTTGGCTGCTTGTCTGTTTGTGACGTCACTGCCCGACCGTTGACTTTTAGCTTAAAAATAGCTCTCGCGGAATCTCGCATTCAAAATGGCGCTGGTTTTGAAACGTTCAGTTGACCGTATTTTCCGACCTTTTTGCCAACATAAACGCATTACAACCTAATCGAAGCCCTGAAAAAGTTTTAAACAAGTGAGTAATAGACTTTCTTCTCTTCGAACGTTATTACGGACCTATATGTTGATTTGGAGCCATTTTGTACCCCAAAACTGCCTTTCTAGGCCCTTTAATGAATTCATGGACAGTTAGAAATATGTATTTATTTTCTGGAAGTCGCAGACTTAGTGTGTGTGTGTGTGTGTGTGTGTGTGTGTGTGTGTGTGTGTGTGTGTGTGTGTGTGTGTGTGTGTGTACTTTCATGCCTTGCTTTGCGTAATGTCTTTACTGTGTTTCGCAATGTCTTTGTCTCTCTGCTTTTGTTTGTTTCTATGTTGCTGTTTCTGTCTGTCTGTCTGTCTGTCTGTCTCTCTGTTTCTGTGTGTCTGTCTCTGTCCCTCTCTGTTTCTGTCTCTCTTTGTCTCTATCTCTCTCTGTCTCTGTCTCTGTCTTTGTCTCTCTCTGTCTCTGTCTCTCTGTCACTCTGTCTCTGTCTCTCTCTGTGTGTCTCTCTGTGTGTTCTCTCTCTCTGTCTCTCTCTCTCTCTCTCTCTCTCTCTCTCTCTCTCTCTCTCTCTCTCTCTCTCTCTCTCTCTCTCTCTCTCTCTCTCTCTCTCTTTCCTACACTCTAAACATCTTGCAAAATCTTGCTTTGTTTATAAAACATTCAGCAGAAGGAATACCCTGCTATCGTGAAGAACCTACATGTACATAATGAACCAATAATTATTCAAGAACGTTATTATAATATTACCCTTTACACAAGTTTTTGTTTCCGCCTTGTCCATTGTAACATTGCAACATTCCAACCTCAGTAAATTGATTACTGTGTGTGTATCGTCTTATAAGGTTTATTGTGCTTACACCCCTTCAAATTGGACTATGGCCTTATTGAATAAAATTTCTGTGTTCTGTGTGTGTTCTCTCTCTCTCTCTCTCTCTCTCTCTCTCTCTCTCTCTCTCTCTCTCTCTCTCTCTCTCTCTCTCATCTTTTCGATGCATGCGTGTGGAAGCTAAACCTGATTTTCATTACTTCCCCTTGTCGAAAGGGCTATTTTGAGCCAAAGATGATTAACCGTCAAATCGTCTGTCTGTCTGTCTGTCTGTCTCTCCCTCCCTCCCTCCCTCTGTCTGTCTGTCTCTCCTTCCCTCCCTCTGTATGTCTGTATGTCTCTCCCTCCCTCCCTCTGTCTCTCTGTTTCTGTTTCTGTCTCTCTGTCTTTGTCTGTCTCTGCCTCTCTGTCTCTGTCTCTATATGTCTGTCTGTCTGTCTCTGTCTCTCTCTCTTTAACTCTTTCTTTTTCTGCTCGGCAGTTTAATGGATTCCCTCTCACGTTTTGTCAGATCGCGTCTTAACGATCCTCGTAAACTGAAGCGATTGCTGGAAGGGAGGCAGTGCGTAAGTTATGTCTGGGAGCTGAGTTTTGTCCCTTGTGACTGGCAGTGGGGCACGCTGGGCTGGTTTATCGGTCGTCAGCGAACAACCCCCCCCCCCTCCCCCCCTCCCCACCCCCTCACCCCTTTCCTCCATGGGAACCTGCCGTTAATCGGAAAGACAGGACGTAACTTGACACAAGCCATAAAACAACTTGACACAAGCCATAAAACAACTTGACACAAGCCATAAAACAACTTGACACGAGCCATAAAAAACAACTTGACACAAGCCATAAAACAACTTGACACAAGCCAGAAAACAACTTGAGACAAGCCAGAAAACAACTTGACACAAGCCATAAAACAACTTGACACAAGCCATAAAACAACTTGACACAAGCCAGAAAACAACTTGAGACAAGACAACACGGGATGACGCAATGCATGACAAGACACAGCAGGCGACACGTCAGGAGGCGACAGACGACAAAACACGCCAGACAAGCGTACTGACCAAGGCGAGGCAGGAAACAAGGAGTCGTAAGGAGCTAACAGCTAATTACACACCGTGTGTTAGGCGTGTCTTGCT
>JABMCL010003332.1:305000-315000 GCA_018857735.1 Alviniconcha marisindica | reverse complement strand
CTGTCTCACATTTGACTGCTGACTATTTCTATGACCTGTGTAGGATAGACTGTCCCACTTTTGATTGCTGTTTCTATGACCTGTAAGGGATAGACCGTCTCACATTGCTATTTCTATGACTGTGCAGGATAGACCGTCTCACAGTGATTGCTATTTCTATGATCTGTGCAGGATAGACCGTCTCACAGTGATTGCTGTTTCTAGACTTCGTGACTGTCTGCACAGTGCTTCTAACACATGTCTGGAGTGATCTGCGTGCTATTTCTTGATCTGTGCATATCCTCTGCATTTGATTGCTATTTCTATGACTGTATGGATAGACGTCTCACATTTGACTGCTGACTTTCTAGACTGTGTAGGACAGACTGTCCCACTTTGATCTGCTGATTTCTGTGACGTGTTGACAGGGTAGACCGTCTCGGACGTGATTGCTATTTCTGATGATCGTGTTGGCAGGACAAGACCGATCTGACTGAGTGATTGCGTGTTGTCTATGATTTCTGTGACGTGTTGGCAGGATAGACCTCTCACGTGATTCTGTGACGTTTGGTCTGACGACATGATTTCTGTGACGTGTTGGACAGGGCTAACAACACACGTCGGACTGATCTGACGTGATTTCTGTGACGTGTTGGTCTGACGACATGATTTCTGTGACGTGTTGGTCTGACGACATGATTTCTGTGACGTGTTGGTCTGACGACATGATTTCTGTGACATGTTGGTCTGACGACGTGATTTCTGTGACGTGTTTGTCTGTCGACGATATCAGCGACGTATTGGCCCTTTGTGACGTGTGTGTTGGATTGACAAAACGATTTGCGTGATGTATTGGTGTGATCTAGTGCGATTTCTGTGACGTATTGGTCTGACTTAGTGCGGTTTCTGTGACGTATTTGTCTGACTTTACATGATTCTATGATGTGTATGTTGGACTGACAAAGCGATTTGCGTGACGTATTGGGCTGATTTAACGTGATTTCTGTGAGGTATAGATATGGTTGAGCTTGATCTCTGTGAGGTATTTGTCTGACTTTACTTGATTCTGTGATGTTTGGGTCTGCCCAAAGCGATTTGCGTTAGGGGCTTTTCACGTGATTTCGGGAGGTATAAAGGTCCACTTGATCTCTGTGCGGTATATCCGGCTGAGCTTATCTCTGTGAGGTTGGGTCTGACTCAAGTCCACTTCAGTCACTATGCGTGTCACAGAAACTGACTCAAGTCCACTTCAGTCACTATGCGTGTCACAGAAACTGACTCAGGTGTGTGTGACAAGCATAGTGACTGAAGTGGACTTGAGTCAGTTTGTGTGACAAGCACAGTGACTGAAGTGGACTTGAGTCAGTTTGTGTGACAAGCATAGTGACTGAAGTGGACTTGAGTCAGTTTGTGTGACAAGCATAGTGACTGAAGTGGACTTGAGTCAGTTTGTGTGACAAGCACAGTGACTGAAGTGGACTTGAGTCAGTTTGTGTGACAAGCATAGTGACTGAAGTGGACTTGAGTCAGTTTGTGTGACAAGCACAGTGACTGAAGTGGACTTGAGTCAGTTTGTGTGACAAGCACAGTGATTGAGGCTCACTTCCTGGCCATTGAGGACTGAACTGGAGCCGATGGCTTCTTTCAGAAAGACAAGCTGGCAAGAGGATTCCAGACAACCTCTTTTGGGTTTAGATAACAGAGGTTGACGTGATGCATCTAAGTAGACTGCAGTGGCGATAGGCAGAATGTACAACGGACAGGCAGGATAGAGTGGAGGGGGGGGGGGGGGGGGGTGCAGGGCTGAAGGGGAAAGGGGGAGATAATTATTATTCTAGGATTTTAACGTCCCGTCAACCGCACAGGGTCACCTCAGGAGAGAGAGAGGGGAGGGAGAGAGGGAGAGAGAGAGAGAGGGGGAAAGAGGGGAGAGAGGGGGGAGAGAGAGGGGGGGCAAGAGGGGAGAGAGAGAGAGAGAAGACAGGGGAAGAGGGGGGAGAGAGAAGAGTTGGCGGGAGGAGAGAGAAGAGGGGGGCAAGAGGAGAGAGAAGGGGGCAAGAGAGAGAGAGTTGGGGGAGAGAGAGAGAAAGGGGGGCAAGAGGGGAGAGAGAAAGGGGGGCAGGGAGAGAGAGAGAGAGAGAGGGGGGGGCAAGAGAGAGAGAGAGAGTTGGGGGGAGAGAGAGAGAAGGGGGAGCAAGAGGGAGAGAGAGAGAGAGAGAGACAGACAGACAGACAGACAGACAGACAGAGAGAGCGGTTACTAATTCCCTCAGATTGCTCCCAACCACTGGGAGTTGGTGCCGAGACAGCCCACAAACGTGTGACGGTGGGAACGGAGGTGGCCAGCCCCACTGATCACTGACCACGGAAGCGGGCCGATTTCAGACAGAGAAATTGGTCAGCATGTCGCCTTTGATGTACGACCGAGCCGCCAATAGCCGCGAGTCCATTACAGGAAAGTGTGCGGCAGCCTTGCAGCACCAGCCTCAGTGAAAAGTGCCTCACCAGACAAAGGGCCGGGTTTTCGGCAAATGATCATGATTATGGGTACTTAGAGCACCTAACACGCACAGGCCGTAAGCGTTTCCACAGTCTGTAAATGCACATACTTTCATAACACACACACACACACACACACACACACACACACACACACACACCACACACACACACACAACACACACACACTCTCCCACACTACACACCACACACACACACACACACACACACACACACACACACACACACACACACACTCTCACACACACACACACACACACACACACACACACACACACACACACACCCCACACACACACACACACACACACACACACACGTATTCGGGGCAATGGGACTGAAAGCAGAAATGTTTTTGAAAAGAGAATAGTTTCAAAGAAGAATTGAAGAGTTGACAGAGGCAGCATGGCGGACAGTAAAAGGGAGTCGGTTCCAGGTAGTTGGAGCCTAGGTAATTAGTTTTTCATTATCTTCATTCTGTACACCTTTTCCGATCCTGTTTTATATTGTACGCTTCGAGCTCATGTTAATTCGTGTAGGCATTTTATGAGTATCGTTTTACATTGCATAGAAAGCCCCATTCATACAGATCCGCCGTCGGGTCGGTCGTTCTAGTCAGTGGATCCACTAGAGTCCAGCATTGTTCACTTGCCTCTGGTTTTTCCGATAGGTTGCTTGTCGTGTTTTCTGCACTGCAACAGGTGACAATGACTTGCTCGGCTGTTTTCTACACTGCAACAGGTGACAATGACTTGCTCGGCTTTTTTCTACACTGCAACAGGTGACAGTGCCTCGGTTGTCTCTCTTTCATACAACACAACAGGTGCCAATGCCTTGCTTGTCGTCTGTTTTCTACAATACAGCAGATAACAATGCCTTGGTTGTCGTCTGTTTTCTACAATACGATAGTGCCACGGTTGTCGTCTGTTTTCTACAATACGACAGTGCCACGGTTGTCGTCTGTTTTCTACAATACGACAGTGCCACGGTTGTCGTCTGTTTTCTACAACAGGTGACATTGGCTCGGTTGTCGTCTGTTTCATTTGTCACAGCAGGTAATAATGCATGGTCTATCGCCCACTCTGTGTTTCATACGTCACAGCAGGTAATAATGCATGGTCTATCGTCTGTTTCATACGTCACAGCAGCTAATAATGCATGGTCTATCGCCTGTTTCATACGTCACAGAAGGTAATAATGCATAGCCTATCGCCCACATTGGTGGTTGTCTATGTCATGCAGCACAACCGGAGTTTTGCTTGGTCTGAGGTCTTTTTTGTGCAGTCCACGAAAGGGCATTGGCTGGAACAAGGTGAGAGGTCTCAGTGTGATCCCTGCTTACTGTGGTCTCCTGTTACATCATTTGTATTTGCTGCGGATGTTGATAAGGCCTCGGGGACTTCGGGAAAAGCCCGTGACGTTAACGAAGGTGTCTGCCTAGCTTCCCTCGCTGGGAACAGAGTGGAATAGCGTGCCGAGTACTGACTCTTGTTACTGCAGTCGTCGTTGGCGGTGAACACGCTCTGATGCGTCACTTGACGCACAGCGGACAGCAGCAGAAACCTGTAGCCAGCGGAATGAGGGTAGAGGGAGGAATTCGGCACTCACGGTACCCCCGGTATTGATTCAGCACCACCACCCTCCCTCCTCCCCCCTTACCTCCCATCCCCTAACCCTCCCCCCCCCCCACAACCCCCCCCCCCCCTCCGTCCCCAACGCAAAGAGTCTGCTGTGAGCCGGCACTGAGGAAGGAGGGACAGGGGCTGCCTGAAAAGATAGCAGACTGGCAAGGCGTTTTCCCAGCTTCGCTTTCCCTCTCTGCCCATTTATCTCCTCCCTCCGTTCCACAGCCGGAAGCAAATCGGTCATGTTTGTCGCTCCTGCCCCCACCGTCTTCACACTCCCCCCAGAAATCGTTTCCTCATCGCTACCCCCCCCGCCCTGCCAAAAAACCCCCTTCCCCCCCCCCCCCCCCCCCCCCCCCCCCCCCCCCCCCCCTCAGCTACAGCTTAGGCTTGGACACCGCGTTGCCTGCCCTCAGAGACCGGTGCCAGCACTTAGGCTGCGCTGTGTGGGCTTCACAAGACGTCTTGCTCGCCGGTGTCCGCCATAGCCAGCACCAGGGTCTGCAGGTTATCGCCTCCAGTCAGCATCGCCGTCAGGGGGCGCCCCAGTCGGTCCGTGATTTGGTGTCAGTGTGGCAGACTGTAGTGGCGGGCTGTGGTGTGGTTGTATGGCCGGATCACCGTCAGGTCTGCACTGTGCTGACTGCCATCCAGCAGCCATGTCTGTGGGTCGTGAACGTGAAGGTAGGATGCTTTGTGTGTGTACCCCTTGACCCTGCTTACCCTGGGTGGTGGGTCAGTTTGTGTGTGTACCCCTTGACCCTGCTTACCCTGGGTGGTGGGTCAGTTTGTGTGTGTACCCCTTGACCCCCGCTTACCCTGGGGTGATGGGTCAGTTTGTGTATGTACCCCTGGACCCCCGCTTACCCTGGGTGGTGGGTCAGTTTGTGTATGTACCCCTGGACCCCCGCTTACCCTGGGTGGTGGGTCAGTTTGTGTATGTACCCCTGGACCCCCGCTTACCCTGGGTGGTGGGTCAGTTTGTGTATGTACCCCTGGACCCCCGCTTACCCTGGGTGGTGGGTCAGTTTGTGTATGTACCCCTGGACCCCCGCTTACCCTGGGTGGTGGGTCAGTTTGTGTATGTACCCCTGGACCCCCGCTTACCCTGGGTGGTGGGTCAGTTTGTGTATGTACCCCATTCATGAGATCTCCCTCCTCCCCTTCTCACGAGTGCCTGGACAGTTGGTGTGTGTACCCTCCCTGCTGCTCCCTGCCTCCGTTACCCCGGGTGGTAGGTCATTCTGTGCATACCTAACCCCCCCCCCCCCCCCATCCCCCCACCCCTTCCACCCCGTCACTCACCCCGTCCCGCTCACCACACGGGGTGGTAGGACAGTCTTTGCTTATCTTTGGAATCCTGTCCGTGGGAAGGTTGGAGGACTTTTGCCAGTGTGAAGGACGACTTGTCTGTGTGGAAATTGGAGGACTTTTATTTGTGTGAAGTTTGGAGGACTTTTGTCTGTGTGAAGGTTGGAGGACTTTTATTTGTGTGAAGGTTGGAGGACTTTTATTTGTGTGAAGGTTGGAGGACTTTTGTCTGTGTGAAGGTTGGAGGACTTTTATTTGTGTGGAGGTTGGAGGACTTTTGTCTGTGTGAAGGTTGGATGACTTTTTTTTCTGTGAGAAGGTTGGAGGACTTTTGTCAGTATGAAGGTTGGAGGAATTTTGTCTGTGTTAAGGTTGGAGGACTTTTGTCTGTGTGAAGGTTGGAGGACTTTTGTCAGTGTGGCGGTTGGAGGACTTTTACACCCCACCCCTTCACTGTGCGGCTGGGACAGTGTAAGTCTTCAACTTCCACCGGCCTCATGCAGATAGGACAGTCTCCCCCCCCCCCCCCCCCCCCACCCACCACAGACCCCCTCCATCCCATCCCCATTCCTCTTGAGCTAAATAATTACGTGTTGCGTCAAGAAAAAGAGTCCGTTTTCTGTGTAACTTATTTACTTTGCTTGACTTGCTTCCAGACATGGCTTTTCCCTCCCAGCTTTTCCCTCCCAGCCATTCCCTCCCACCCTTTCCCTCCCAGCTTTTCCCTCCCAGCTTTTCCCTCCCAGCCTTTCCCACCCAGCCATTCCCTCCCAGCCTTTCCCTCCCTCCCTTTCCCTCCCAGCCATTCCCTCCCAGCCATTCCCTCCCACCCTTTCCCTCCCACCCTTTCCCTTCCACCCTTTCCCTCCCAGCCATTCCCTCCCACCCTTTCCCTCCCAGCCTTTCCCTCCCAGCTTTTCCCTCCCAGCTTTTCCCTCCCTTTCCCTCCCAGCTTTTCCCTCCCACCCTTTCCCTCCCAGCCTTTCCCTCCCAGCCATTCCCTCCCAGCCTTTCCCTCCCAGCCTTTCCCTCCCAGCTTTTCCCTCCCAGCTTTTCCCTCCCTTTCCCTCCCAGCTTTTCCCTCCCACCCTTTCCCTCCCAGCCTTTCCCTCTCAGCTTTTCCCTCCCTCCCTTTCCCTCCCAGCTTTTCCCTCCCTTTCCCTCCCAGCTTTTCCCTCCCTCCCTTTCCCTCCCACCCTTTCCCTCCCTTTCCCTCCCAGCTTCCAGTGACAGGTTTCCGCTTTCCGCGCTCTTCGTTGCTGGCAGATGAAGGCGGTGGGGGTGGGGGGGGGGGGAGTACTCTTGTCACAAGTTATGTATTTTTGCTCTATTCTGGTACTGCGAGCTGTGTACTATGTGTCATCGTCCGTTATGATTGGCAACAACTCGTCCGCAAACCCATCCTGATCTTATTGGTTACCATAGGGATACCACAGAGCTTCCTCATTCCCTCAAGAGATTTGTTTATATCTATGGCTGTGGCCCCATTGCTCGGCTCTGTTTGATCTGTTCCATCGGACATTTTTTCCCTCACTTGATTTGGCAAAGAGAAGCCGGATCCCAGAGAGACTTTGATAGCGGTTGCCTTTGTGTTTGTGTGCATGCACAGTGCTACGCGTTTTTCTGGGAGTGGATTGCTGTTTGTATCTAGGCTTCGTAATGGGCGTAGCCTGTCGGTACGGTACGCTTGATGAGTCAAAATGTGAATTCCGCCCGCTACGACTGCCTTGCGTTTTCATGAGGAATTGGCGGGATGGACGGTCGTGCGTTTGTGTGTTTGGCGTCACTGCCGGCTGAACTGTGCTCTGGTGCACGTGACCCGGGCCGTCTGGGTGCAACTGGCTCACGGTTACGTTGGCGGATATTCTCAGCCTACAGCTTGCACTCGGATGGAGAACGGGAGCGGGATCTGTGATGTAACTGGGCAAAGCACGAGTCAAAAGTTATTTATTCATGCATCTTTGGACATGGGTGTATCGTGTTAAGAATGACACACGAGGATTGTTTTCAGCCATGTAGGCCCTGTGACATGAAGGGTGTGTGTGTGTGTGTGTGTGTGTGTGTGTGTGTGTGTGGTGTGTGTGTGTGTGTGTGTGTGACAATATGGCACTGTGCGTGTACGGGTGTGTGTGACAATATGACAATGTACGTGTGCGGGTGTGTGGTAGTATGACAATACGCGTGTACGGGTGTGTGTGACAATATGACAATACACGTGTACGGGTACACTGCAGGTGTACGGGTGATTGACAATATGACAGTGCACGTGTACGGGTGCTGGAAGACATTTGCACATATTATCGCGGCATGTCAACCTCAAAGCTTTAGCTAATGAATTCTAGCAAACAAAACTACTGAAATTTATATAGTTGTAGGCCTAAGTCTTGTTAGAAGTTGTACCCTTCTTGCCATCAAAATAAATACATGGGCAAATAGATACATAAATACACCTATGAAATACATTTTAAAGAAATATAAGGGGTAAACGAGCAGAAGAGAAAGAAGCCAAGACGTCTATGCTCCAGACAACAATGTGTAGAAGAGAAAGAAGCCAAGACGTCTCCAGACAACAACATGTAGAAGAGAAAGAAGCCAAGACGTCTATGCTCCAGACAACAATGTGTAGAAGAGAAAGAAGCCAAGACGTCTCCAGACAACAACATGTAGAAGAGAAAGAAGCCAAGACGTCTCCAGACAACAACATGTAGAAGAGAAAGAATCCAAGACGTCTCCAGACAACAACATGTAGAAGAGAAAGAAGCCAAGATGTCTCCAGACAACAATGTGTAGAAGAGAAAGAAGCCAAGACGTCTCCAGACAACAACATCTAGAAGAGAAAGAAGCCAAGACGTCTCCAGACAACAACGTGTAGAAGAGAAAGAAGACATCTCTGCTTCAGACATCAAGGTGTGGCCAGGTCTTTTGGTGGGGTTTATGGACCTTTCGCTTACTCGCATGCCAGGTGATAGTTATCCGAGGCGACCCAGCTCTTTTTTGTTGCGTTCGTGTGACGTCTGTCGGGCGCCAGTTATTCCTAGCTCTTTTTCCTTGAGTGGACAATGTAGGGGACTGTGCAGTTCTGGTACGTGACCTGTGACCTTCGGCCTTTCCCTGATTGGCGGCGTGGTGAAGCTGGTGCCGCGTCTTGCACAACTGTTGGCTGACCCGTGCCAGGCATCAGCACCTAGGTCAGAGGCTGGACGGCGCTGGCATTTCCCACCCGACCCCTGTGCTCCGCGTTCCCCGAGGGTGGGGCAATTAGTGTCCAGGTTAAAAGCTCAGGCACGATTGGCTGCTGCGTGCGCGTCAATTGCACCCATTAGCGCTTGTGGGACGGGAGGGGTGGTGGTGGTGGGGGTGGTGGTGGTGGTGGGGGTGTGGACTATTTGTGATGAGGGATTGCTCCTCGTCAGCTCGGGCGGCTGGTTGTGTAATCGCTGGTTCTGTTGTGTATTTAGCGCGTGTCGTCGGCTTGTGTCGCTGCTGGCCGTGGTGTGGGTGCTGCCGATGCTGTCGTTTAGTTCCACACGTTCTTCACTTTATCACAGCGTGAGGTTTTTCGTCCACAAGTTCTTCACTTTATGACAGTGTCAGGTGTTTGTCCACACGTTCTTCACTTTATGACAGTGTCAGGTGTTTGTCCACAAGTTCTTCACTTTATGACAGTGTCAGGTGCTTGTCCACGTTCTTCACTTTATGACAGTGTCAGGTGTTTGTCCACACGTTCTTCACTTTATGACAGTGCCAGGTGTTTGTCCACACGTTCTTCACTTTATGACAGTGCCAGGTGTTTGTCCACGTTCTTCACTTTATGACAGTGTCAGGTGTTTGTCCACACGTTCTTCACTTTATGACAGTGCCAGGTGTTTGTCCACAAGTTCTTCACTTTATGACAGTGCCAGGTGTTTGTCCACAAGTTCTTCACTTTATGACAGTGCCAGGTGTTTGTCCACACGTTCTTCGTTTTATCACAGCGTTAGGTTTTTGTCCACGTTCTTCACTTGATGACAGCGTGAGGTTTTTGTCCGTGTAGGCAGACTGGTTTGAGAACTGTTGTTGGGGTAGATCCAAATAACCCAGTCTGGGCTGTGAACTGTAGTCTGTCAGTACTGGGGTGGTACGGGGTGGGTAGGGTCACGTGATTCCTCCATTGAGTTGCACCTGAAACCGTGTGCACTTCTTCAGGCTGTGACGCGACGTTGCAAACAGTGACCTCCGTCAGATAAAACTGACAGTGTAACTGACCAAGATGTGCCCTGTTTGGTAACTATGCCAACTATTAATGATGACGATTCAGTGTAACTATGTCACCGACACTAAAGAAAACAAAACAAAAACAAGAAGAACGTCAACAAAAATGCAGGAAACGTCCGACAGAATGACGTAATCACAAGTGGAAAAGATGTTACGCAACCTTCAAGCGGAACAGTGACGCAATGACGCGAGTGTGACGGCGGTGGACACAGCGGGAGCGGAAGGAGAAGGCGGTAAAAAGGACTGCACAAGATGGCGACGGAGACGGTGGTGGAGCGGTGCGTGGAGCCGGTGGAGGCGATGGAGCCGTG
>JABMCL010003332.1:292500-302500 GCA_018857735.1 Alviniconcha marisindica | reverse complement strand
AACACACACACACACACACACACACACACACACACACACACACACACACACACACACACACACACACACACACACAACACACACAACACACACGCGCACACACACAACACACACACACACACACAGTACACACACACACACACACACACACACACACACACACACACACACACACACACACACACACACACAGTGAGAGAGACAGAGAGAGAGAGGGAGAGAAAGACAGGAGCAGGATAAAGACAGCAATCTACAATAAGCAGGATGCAGTTGGTAATTTAGGGGAGGTAACTCGTTCAGTTTTTGTGGTTGCCGCCCTTGAACTATTTTCAACAACAAAAAAGAAAAAAGAAATCCTCTTGTTTATCGTCATAACGGTTCTGCACCAGAGTGGGCAGTGGCGCGAGCCGTCATAATGATTCCGTAATTTGGCACGGGGACGTGAGGTGGGGGGGGGGGGGGGTATCCAGTGGCCTTGAGCAGCAACTGTTGAATAGCAAGGTGAAGGAAAGCGCTGGTTTGTGAGCCGGTTTGGCCTAGCGGTAAGGCGTTAGGCTGGTAAGCGGAAGGACCTCGGTTCGATACCGCTTCGGCTCTCCTTTCTCTTCAAAAAGGTTGAGGTTTGTGGACACTGTCTTGTGACTTTGTCCATCACTTCCTATTGAAACATTAAAATGGCTCTCATCGCTGCCCATCTTAATGCAGAAGTAATTCTGGTGGTGACAGTGTAGCGATAGGTATATAATCTCCCTCTCCCCCCACCTCCATACCCCCTTCCCCCCTTCTCCCCGTCCCTAATAAGCCGTACGGTTTCTGTGGACGTTAAGCACCGTGTTTACTAAGCGCTGGTCCAAGTGTCCGCGATAGGCTTGTCGCTGTTACAATCGGCACAGAACCCGAGCCGGGCTACAGGAAGTGACGAGCTCCCGACTGACTGTGACCTGGGGGGACACGCCCACACACCTCTCTACATCGCGTCAACAGCAAGGCAGTCCGGCCCGATTCTGTCGGGGGCCGAGTGGGAAGAAAATGGAAGATAGATAACGGACAGACTAGGGAAGATAGATAGCGGATAGACTAGGGAAGATAGATAACCGATAGACTAGTGTCAGGAAAATGGAAGATAGATAACGGATAGACTAGGGAAGATAGATAACTGACAGACTAGTGTGAAGAAAATGGAAGATAGATAACGGATAGACTAGGGAAGATAGATAACGGATAGAGTAGTGTCAGGAAAATGGAAGATAGATAACGGATAGACTAGTGTGAAGAAAATGAAAGATAGATAACGGATAGACTAGGGAAGATAGATAACGGATAGACTAGTGTCAGGAAAATGGAAGATAGACAACGGATAGACTAGGGAAGATAGATAACGGATAGACTAGTGTCAGGAAAATGGAAGATAGATAACGGATAGACTAGTGTGAAGAAAATGGAAGATAGATAACGGATAGACTAGGGAAGATAGATAACGGATAGACTAGTGTCAGGAAAATGGAAGATAAACAACTGATAGACTAAGGAAGATAGATAACGGATAGACTAGTGTCAGGAAAATGGAAGATAGATAACGGATAGACTAGGGAAGATAGACAACGGATAGACTAGGGAAGATAGATAACGGATAGACTAGTGTGAAGAAAATGGAAGATAGATAACGGATAGACTAGGGAAGATAGATACCGGATAGACTAGTGTGAAGAAAATGGAAGATAGATAACGGATAGACTAGGGAAGATAGATAACGGATAGAGTAGTGTGAAGAAAATGGAAGATAGATAACGGATAGACTAGTATGAAGAAAATGAAAGATAGATAACGGATAGACTAGGAAAGATACATAACGGATAGACTAGGGAAGATAGATAACGAATAGACTTAGGAACCATCAACCATCATTTCATATTCATGCTGATATTCATACACGGGAACATTGCCACGTCCCCAGAATATAGTTCCCGCTGCTCAAGTTGTCTGACGTCTCAATCCGTTTATCAAGTCAGTCGTGACGTCTCAATCCATCTTAATCCATCAGTCGTCTGACGTCTCACGATATTCATATACGGGAACATTGCCACGTCCCCAGAATACAGGTCCTGCTGCTCAAGTCGTCTGACGTCTCAATCCATTTATCAAGTCGTCTGACGTCTCAATCCGTTTATCAAGTCGTCTGACGTCTCAATCCGTTTATCAAGTCGTCTGTCGTCTCAATCCGTTTATCAAGTCGTCTGACGTCTCAATCCGTTTATCAAGTCGTCTGACGTCTCAATCCGTTTATCAAGTCGTCTGACGTCTCAATCCGTTTATCAAGTCGTCTGACGGCTATTGCGCCTGACATGCGTTTAGCGTCTGGAGAGGAAAACGTCCCAAAATAAGGAACTAGTTAGCTGTCTCCAAGTTTAGCCTGTTTTGCAGAACTTGGTGTCCCGGCCACTTGTTGGCCGTAGTCTGGCCGCAGACGACCAAGGCTGGAGAATTCCCACACCATGGGCTGAGCACAATTCAACGGAAACAGCAAGTTAGAACAAAGTCAAACTTGCTGATAAGAGTTAGAAAACTAAGCACAAAGCAAAATGATTTGACAAGACGATCATCATTGATATGACCGCACTGGTTGACTGGGCGTAAAACACCAGCTTACTTACTTACATCATCATCATCATCATCATCATCATCATCATTAGACATGACAAAACTACTACCCTGATCGACAGCTGTCAGTTTCAGTTTGCAGGAGGAAATAACTCAGTTACTTCATAATTTGACATTTGACGCATTCCGTGCGTAACACCGTGCGAGTGGATACAGTGGCTACAGTGGCTACAGTGGTTAGGTTGCTACACGACGACCCTGCGCGGTTCACAAGGTGGCGGGGGGGGGGGGGGGGGGGGGGGGGGGGGGGGGGGGGGGGGGGGACGGGGGCGGTGGGAGGGAGGGGGGCAGGCGTTGTGTGTCAGAAGTGTGTTCTTCCTGCCTCGAGCGTTGAAAATGACTGCACGTTGCAACGTGAAAAACGTGAGAAAATGACCTCTCTGACAAATGACCCCACGTGACCTCTCTGACAAGAACGTGACCTCTCTGACAACAACGTGACCTCTCTGACAATAACCTGACCTCTCTGACAACAACGTGACCTCTCTGACAATAACCTGACCTCTCTGACAACAACGTGACCTCTCTGACAATAACCTGACCTCACTGACAAGAACCTGACCTCTCTGACAATAACCTGACCTCTCTGACAACAACAGCATGTCCTCTCTGACAACAACGTGACCTCTCTGACAACAACGTGACCTCTCTGACAACAACGGCGTGGTCACAACCTTGTGCATGTGCCGTGCTGTCTCCTTGTGTGGACGCTGCCATGCCGACTCTGGGACCTGTCTGCGCTCCAACGTCAGCAATCCGCGTTGTTTCAGATTTGTCTTCTCTGTCTCAGCCAGTTAAAAGGGTGGACACAGGAACCTGTCTCCAGTCAGTTAAAGGGGTGGACACAGGAACCTGTCTCCAGTCAGTCAAAGGGGTGGACGCAGGAACATGTCTCACGTCAGTTAAAGGGGTTGACACGGGAACCTGTCTATTCAGTCAAAGGGGTGGACACAGGAACCTGTCTATTCAGTTAAAGGGGTGGACACAGGAAGACTGTCTATTCAGTTAAAGGGGTGGACACAGGAAGCTGTCTATTCAGTTAAAGGGGTGGACACAGAAACGTGTCTCCAGTCAGTTAAAGGGGTGGACACAGAAACGTGTCTCCAATCAGTTAAAGGGGTGGACACAGAAACGTGTCTCCAGTCAGTTAAAGGGGTGGACACAGAAACGTGTCTCCAGTCAGTTAAAGGGGTGGACACAGAAACGTGTCTCCGCTGAGAGAAAGGGGGGTGTCTACAGCCGTGCTGACCCAGGCGTGACGCACCGTTGTCAGTGCAGACACGCTCAGCTGGTTTCGCAGGTCATGGTCGCTGACGCGTGACGCCCGCCTCTCGACTTGCTGTGACGCCCCCATCGGAAAGGGATGACGTCAGTTGTCTTACGTCACGTGACCGCCGTGTAACTGAATTCCGCTGCCCGCCTACTGATATGAACCGAAATTTTCCCAGTGAAAATTTCTAGTTACCTTTAACACCAGCGGCATTCTGGGAATTAATATTTTTGGTCACATAGCGCCAGCAACATTCCAGGAATGAGTATTTCTTGTTACCTTAGCACCAGCACCATTCTGGGAATTAATATTTCTGGCTACCTTAGCACCAACAGCATTCTGAGAATGAGTATTTCTGATAACCTTAGCATCCGCAGTATTCTGGGAATGAATATTTCTGGTTACCTTAGCACCAGCAGCATTTTGGGAATGAATATTTCTGGTTACCTTAGCACCAACAGCATTCTGAGAAGGAATATTTCTGATAACCTTAGCACCCGCAGTATTATGGGAATGAATATTTCTAGTTACCTTAGCACCAGCAGCATTCTGGGAATGAATATTTCTGGTTACCTTAGCACCAGCAGCATTCTGGGAATAACAATTTTGGTTAGCTTAACAAAAGCAAATTTGTCGGTATTAACAGTTTTGGTTAGCTTCCTCAACGTTGGCAAAATTTTCAGAATGAAACTAGTTTCACAATAGCAAAATTCTCAGAATGGACAATTTTCCTGGTTAGCGAAACAATAAAATAACACTAGTGGGGTCTTAGAGCGCTCAATAAAATGACAATAGTGGAGTATTAGAGCGCTCAATAAAGTGACAATAGTGGAGTATTAGAGAGCTCAATAAAATGACAATAGTGGAGTATTAGAGCGCTCAATAAAATAAAAATAGTGGGGTCTTAGAGAGCACAATAGAATAACAGTAGTAGGGTCTTAGAGCGCAAAATAAAATAACAGTAGCGGGATCTTAGAGAGCACAATAAAATAACAGTAGCGGGATCTTAGAGAGCACAATAAAATAACAGTAGCGGGATCTTAGAAAGCACAATAAAATAACAGTAGCGGGGTCTTAGAGCGCCCTTCCTCAGGTGATCCCTAGACGGGTACATTCCATAACGAAGTATGGGGCATGCTGACACCTTGTGAGGCACGATGACACCTTGTGGGGCATGCTGACACCTTGTGAGGCATGCTGACACCTTGTGGGGCATGCTGACACCTTGTGAGGCATGCTGACACCTTGTGAGGCATGCTGACACCTTGTGAGGCATGCTGACACCTTGTGAGGCATGCTGACACCTTGTGAGGCACGATGACACCTTGTGAGGCATGCTGACGCCTTGTGAGGCACGATGACACCTTGTGAGGCATGCTGACACCTTGTGAGGCATGCTGACGCCTTGTGAGGCATGCTGACACTTTGTGAGGCATGCTGACGCCTTGTGAGGCACGATGACACCTTGTGAGGCATGCTGACACCTTGTGAGGCATGCTGACACTTTGTGAGGCATGGTGTTGCTGATCTCGAAAGCTCTCAGCACTATGCCTCATTCCATGTGCATGGATAGTTTATGTGACACGTGGCAATAAAGATATATTGATTAATTGATTGATTGTCTAAAACAGCCGACATCAAAACACTCAGTAATAACGTACACAAATGTATCATCAACATCTGCACCCCCCCCCCCCCCCCCCTCCCCCAACTCCCTCATTTTGACAGAAACCCACTGAGGCCGAAAGAGGTGCTTGTGAAGAATCAAAGCAGATGGAGGATGGCGCCTTGTGAAGAACTCACATGCCGCGTTCTAATTACTGGCCTGTACGGTTGTGTCCCCTGATACATGTGCCTCTGTCGTCGAGCGCTTTTGGTCGCCTTTGTTCGGAGCTTGTGTTTGGTTATTATTGTGGGAGCTATGCTGTGTATGGCTATTACTCTTGGAGCTCTGCTGCACTCAACGTATAATTATTACTCTTGGAGCTCTGCTGCACTCAACGTATAATTATTACTCTCGGAGCTCTGCTGCACACTCAACGTATAATTATTACTCTCGGAGCTCTGCTGCACACTCAACGTATAATTATTACTCTTGGAGCTCTGCTGCACACTCAACGTATAATTATTACTCTGGGAGCTCTGCTACACACTCAACGTATAAATATTACTCTCGGAGCTCTGCTGCACACTCAACGTATAATTATTACTCTTGGAGCTCTGCTGCACACTCAACGTATAATTATTACTCTCGGAGCTCTGCTGCACACACAGCGCTAACTTGTTTGCAGGAAAAGGGTTAAAGGCACGGGGAGGTTTGTAACCAGAGAAGACACGGGTAAACTTCAAGCTGACGGTGTCATTTTCTTTGGAGTCTCTCCGTCCCGCTGTCATTTCCAGATTGTTACCGTTCTCCTACGACTATGTTCATAACGTTCTCCTACGACTATGTTCATAACGTTCTCCTACGACTATGTTCATAACGTTCTCCTACGACTATGTTCATAACGTTCTCCTACGACTATGTTCATAACGTTCTCCTACGACTATGTTCATAACGTTCTCCTACGACTATGTTCATAACGTTCTCCTACGACTATGTCATAACGTCTCCTACGACCATACCTTGACTATGTTCATAACGTTCTCCTACGACTATGTTCATAACGTTCTCCTACGACTATGTTCATAACGTTCTCCTACAACCGTGTTCATAACGTTCTCCTACAACCGTGTTCATAACGTTCTCCTACAACCGTGGTTCCGATAACGTTCTCCTACAACCGTGTTCATAACTTTTCTCCTACGACTATGTTCATAACGTTCTCCTACGACTATGTTCATAACGTTCTCCTACGACTATGTTCATAACGTTCTCCTACAACCGTGTTCATAACGTTCTGCTACAACCGTGTTTATAACGTTCGCCTACAACCGTGTTCATAACGTTCTGCTACAGCCGTGTTTATAACGTTCGCCTACAACCGTGTTCATAACGTTCTCCTACAACTGTGTTCATAACGTTCTGCTACAACCGTGTTCATAACGTTCTGCTACAACCGTGTTTATAACGTTCTGCTACAACCGTGTTCATAACGTTCTGCTACAACCGTGTTCATAACGTTCTGCTACAACCGTGTTCAAAACGTTCTGCTACAACCATGTTCATAACGTTCTCCTACAGCCGTGTTCATAACGTTCTGCTACAGCCGTGTTCATAAAGTTCTCCTTCAGCTGTATCGTTAAGTCTCCTACTCTCGCACAACCGCCTTGTTAACAGTCTCCTTCAAAGGTATTGCTAACAGTCTCCTTCAGCTGCATTGTCACTGTGCCCTCTCCACGGTGGAAGGAGCAGCGGAGCGAGTTTACCTGAGGCCGAGCGCGCTGCCTTCGCCGGGCATGACGCAGGTGAAGTTGGCGTTGGTGGACAGCGGGTAGCGGTGGCACTGGAACTTGTTGGGCCAGGGCAGCCCGCCTGTCATGCGGCGGTACACCGGCTCGCACGTGCCGCGCACCTGCTCGCACAGCTCCTGGCAGGGGAAGGACAGCACGCCGTCCTCCGTGTTGGTGCAGAAGGGCGAGTAGACGCCGCACAGGAAGAAGTTGAGGTGCGGCGAGCAGTTGCTGGACAGCAGCGGGCGGAACTGCTCCATCTCCAGCGCCACCTCCGTCCGGTTGCACTGGCCGAACATGTTGGGGAACATGCCCACGCGGAAGCTGAGGTCCCGGCACAGCGGCAGGTCGATGTTCTCGCACAGGGTGTAGTCGATGCTGCAGGAGTTGTGGGCTCCCATCTTCAGGCACTTCTTCTTGGGCAGCGCGTCGCAGTCGATCTCCTGGGGCCAGGAGTAGCCGAAGCGCTCCAGCTTGGCGCGACACACGCGCTTCGTCTTCTTGCAGGTCTTGGCGCACGGCTCGCGGCCAGGACCCCGCCCCGCGCACTTGGGCAGGAAGAGCGAGCAGGCCACGAGACGCAGGTTCTGGGAACAGCCCCGGTCTATCAGCGCCCACATGTGCTCCAGCACCCTGTCCACACACACACACAGGGCCTTGTTAAGACCACAGTCCACACACACAGACAGGGCCTTGTTAAGACCACAGTCCACACACACAGACAAGGCCTTGTTAAGACCACAGTCCACACACACAGACAGGGCCTTGTTAAGACCACAGTCCACACACACAGACAGGGCCTTGTTAAGACCACAGTTCACAGACACAGGGCCTTGCTGAGACCGACAGTTCACAGACACAGAGTCTTGTTAAGACCACAGTTCACAGACACAGACACACGGCGTTGTTAAGACCTACAGTTCACAGACACAGGGCCTTGTTAAGACCCACAGTTCACAGACACAGACACAAGGCGTTGTTAAGACCCACAGTTCACAGACACAGACACAAGGCGTTGTTAAGACCACAGTTCACAGACACAGACACAAGGCGTTGTTAAGACCCACAGTTCACAGACACAGACACAAGGCGTTGTTAAGACCACAGTTCACAGACAGAGCTTGCAGCGTGTGATGTGGTTAAGATTTTACCTGTAGGGCTGTAGCTGTGGTGTGGGCTGTGGTTTACCTGTAGACCTGTAGCTGTGGTGTGGGCAGTGGTTTACCTGTAGACCTGTAGCTGTGGTGTGGGCAGTGGTTTACCTGTAGACCTGTAGCTGTGGTGTGGGCAGTGGTTTACCTCTAGACCTGTAGCTGTGGTGTGGGCAGTGGTTTACCTCTAGACCTGTAGCTGTGGTGTGGGCAGTGGTTTACCTGTAGCTGTGTGGCGTGGGTTACTTGTACACCTGTAGCTGCGTGGTGTGGCTTTCCTTTACACCTGCATCTGCGTGGTGTGGCTTACCTGTACACCTGCAACTGCATGATGTGGCTTACCTGTATACCTGTAGCTGCGTGGTGTGGCTTATCTGTACACCTGTAGCTGCGTGGTGTGGCTTACCTGTACACCTGTAGCTGCGTGGTGTGGCTTACCTGTACACCTGTAGCTGCGTGGTGTGGTTGAAGCGGTTGGGCAGCTTGGTGCGCGTGTAGCCCACCAGTCCCTTGCACATGGGCACGTGGATCTCCTCACACCTGCGGACCGCCGTGCCGCCCCGGCCCCCCGGCCCCCGGGACCCTCCGCCACCCCTGCCGACACACCGCCACGGGCTGAGGGCCTGACGCCTTCCCTCTACCTCCCTGTCCGGGTTTAGCCTCTACCCTCCCCAACACAACACACACACACACACACCACACACACACACACACACACACACACACACACACACACACACAGAGTCACCACACACCATCCCACACACACCACACACACACACACACACACACACACACACACACACACTCCACACACACACACACACACACACACACACACACACACCACACACACACCACCACACACACACACACCACACACACACACACACACACACACACACACACACACACACACACACACACCACACACACACACACACCACACACACACACACACACACACACACACACACACCCCAACACACACACACACACACACACACCACACACACACACACACACACCACACTCACTACACACACACACACACACACACACACACACACACACACACACATACACACACAACACACACTCACACACACACACACACACACACAACACACACACACACACACACACACACACACACACACACACCACCACACTCACACACACATACACACACCACCACACACACACACCACACACACACACATACACACACAACACACACACACACACACTCCACCACAAAACACACACCACACCCCACAACACACACACACACACACACACACACACACACACACACACACACACACACACACACACACACACACACACACACACAGTCACGGTCCTCACCTGTTCCCCCTGTTGCGGTTCCTGTTCCGTCTGGGTGTCCCCCTCGTCCTGTTCCGCTGGGCCCCCAGCTCCCCCACCAGCACACACACCACCACCAGCGCCACCACCAACACCTTGGCCGACACCATCCTCGGTCCTTTACCTGCCAAACTCGCTG
>JABMCL010003332.1:255000-277500 GCA_018857735.1 Alviniconcha marisindica | reverse complement strand
CAACGACACCAACAAGATGAAGGTGGGTAGCTTGACGTAAAGCAGGTAACTGGCCGTCAACGACACCAACAAGATGAAGGTGGGTAGCTTGACGTAAAGCAGGTAACTGGCCGTCAACGACACCAACAAGATGAAGGTGGGTAGCTTGACGTAAAGCAGGTAACTGGCTGTCAACACCAACAAGAGGAAGGTGGGTAGGTTTACGTAAAGCAGGTAACTGGCCGTCAACGACACCAACAAGATGAAGGTGGGTAGAGGTTTACGTAAAGCAGGTAACTGGCTGTCAACACCAACAAGAGGAAGGTGGGTAGGTTTACGTAAAGCAGGTAACCGGTTGTCAACGACATCGACAAAATGAAGGTGAGTAGGTTTACGTAAAGCAGGTAACTGGCTGTCAACGACACCAACAAGATGAAGGTGGGTAGGTTTACGTAAAGCAGGTAACTGGATGTCAACACCAACAAAATGAATGTGGGTAGAGGTTTATGTAAAGCAGGTAACTGGCTGTCAACACCATCAAAATGAAGGTGGGTAGAGGTTTACGTAAAGCAGGTAACTGGCTGTCAACACCAACAAAATGAAGGTGGGTAGAGGTTTACGTAAAGCAGGTAACTGGCTGTCAACACCGTCAAAATGAAGGTGGGTAGAGATTTATGTAAAGCAGGTAACTTTCTATCAACACCAACAAAATAAAGGTGGGTAGAGATTTATATAAAGCAGGTAACTGGCTGTCAACAACAACCAAGTGAATGTGGGCAAAGGTTTACGTAAAGCAGGTAACTGGCTGTCAGCCAACACAATTAAGGTGGGCAGAGGTTTCTGTAAACCAAATGACTGGGTGTTAACGACACCACAAAATGAAAGTGAATGGAGGTTTATGTAAAGCAGGTAACTGGCTGTTGTTGTTGTTGCTGCCGCCGTAGTTAATGCACTGTGGACATCCTTCGCACCCAGCTTTACAAATCATCGTCATTATCATCAAGACCTTGAGTTGTCATCGTTGTCTTCATCTTCAGTGTCGCCCTCATCATCGCAGTTATTATCATCATCATCAGCCATCACCAACATTATGTTCAATCACTTGTGTGTGTGTGTGTGTGTGTGTGTGTGTGTGTGTGTGTGTGTGTGTGTGTGTGTGTGTGTGTGTGTGTGTGTTTTGTATGTATGGTGTGTGTGTGTGTGTGTGTGTGTGTGTTGTGTGTGTGTGTGTGTGTGTGTGTGTGTGTGTGTGTGTTTTGTATGTATGGTGTGTGTGTGTGTGTGTGTGTGTGTGTGTGTGTGTGTGTGTGTGTGTGTGTGTGTGTGTGTCTGTGCAGGTGTTGGAGTCGGGCGCGCTGCCGGTGTTCCTGCGGATGCTGCAGCACGACGACCCCAAAGAGCAGGCCAGCACGGCGGCATGCCTATGGACGCTGTCCTTCGACAAGGCCGTGCGGAACAGGATCAAGGAGCACGAGGGGCTGCTGGCCGCCCTGGAGACCGTGGCCAAGTCCGACAACCACGCCGTCAGGAAGAGCGCCACGGGCGCCCTCTGGGTCATCAAAGGAGAGAACGACCCCGCCACCAGCTCCAGTAAGGGCCCGAAGCCTTCGTCCATCTTGTGTGGAAGAGTGGAGTGGAGGGGGGTGGGGCAGAGAACAAAGGAAGGGAAACAGAGACGGGAGAAGAGTGATAGACTGAGAAAAGGAGAGAGACGGAAGGGAGAGAGATGGGGGAAGGGAGGGAGAAAGAGAGAGAGAGAGAGAGAGAGAGAGAGAGAGAGAGAGAGAGAGAGAGAGAGAGAGAAGAGAGAGAGAAGGACAGACAGACAGACAGACAGACAGAGAAAGAGAGAGGGGAGAGAGAGAGAGACAGGCAGACAGACAGACAGAGAGGGAGGGAGAGAGAGAGAGAGAGAGAGAGAGAGAGAGAGAGAGAGAGAGAGAGAGAGAGAGAGAGAGAGAGAGATGGACAGAGAAAGGAGTGATGAAGAGAGAAGTGGCTGACATGCAGTTGCTTGATTTGGAAATCTGATGCTGACAACTAAATGCGGTAGTCTTCAAGCTAGACACATTGAAGAACATGGTGTTCAACTGACTGATACCGTCTTCTACCAAATAAATTGTCTTGTGGTACATGGCTGGGTCCGTGCCGAATCAGCTGCAAGACGAACCGTGTTCTCATCAACACTGACGACACATCCACCGACCATTGCGTCAGCGTGGGGTTTAGGGTTTCTCTTGCAACACAACACTCTTCCGCCCTGCGCCGCGGAACCAGTGGCGAATGCAAGAGCAACTGCTCTTTTCAGTCAACTGTGCTGTCTTAGGAAGACAAGAGCCAATTTCCAGAGCGTTTCCTCCATCCTACAGTGGGCACGTTTTCAGGGGAAGGGTTATTTGAAAACCGCAAAACCCAGCTGTGAGTGAAGTAACCAGACAAGTGATGAGTGTATTCAACTGTTATTGGACAGTGTACGAAACCTCACACCTGGATGTTGGCACAGTTGGTTGTTTTATTATTTTGTACAAATATGTGAGTGTAGGTTTTGTTTTCCCTCCAAATGACTTGGTATTTTTCCTTTTGCTTCGTTCCTTTCGTAACCTGTGGTTGTTGTGCTCTCATTGTAGGACCCAAAAGTGCCATGAAATCCAAAAGTCACATATTCATCAGCTATTCCTGGAATGAGAAAGAACTTGCCAAGCAAATCAGAGAAAAATTGCGGGTCAGTATACTATTTATGTCATGTACGTCATCTTAAGTATACTATTTATGTCATGTACGTCACCGTAAGTTTCATATTTATGTCATGTACGTCACCGTAAGTATAATATTTATGTAATGTACGTCACCTTAAATGTAAATATTTATGTCATATACGTCACCGTAAGGATAATATTTATGCCATGCACCTCACTGTAAGTATAATATTTATGTCATGTACGTCACCGTATGTATAATATTTATGTCATGCACGTCACCTTAAATATACATATTTATGCCATATACGTCACCGTAAGGATAATATTTATGCCATGCACCTCACCGTAAGTATAATATTTATGTCATGTACATCACCGTGAGTATAATATGTATGCCATGTACGTCACCGTAAGTATAATATTTATGCCATGCACGTCACCTTAAGTATAATGTTTATGTCATGTACGTCATCGTAAGTATAATAGTGTTGTGTGTGATCGGACGGGGGGCTACATTAAGTGTGTTGTGTGTGTGCAGACGGAGGGCTACAGAGTGTGTTGTGTGTGTGTTCAGAAGGAGGGCTACATTAAGTGTGTGTGTTGTGTGTGTTCAGACGGAGGGCTACAGAGTGCATTGTGTGTGTGCAGACGGATGGCTACAGAGTGTGTGTGTGTGTTGTGTGCAGACGGAGGGCTACAGAGTGTGTTGTGAGTGTGCAGACGGAGGGCTACAGAGTGTGTGTGTGTTGTGTGCAGACGGATGGCTACAGAGTGTGTGTGTGTTGTGTGCAGACGGAGGGCTACAGAGTGTGTTGTGAGTGTGCAGACGGAGGGCTACAGAGTGTGTGTGTGTTGTGTGCAGACGGAGGGCTACAGAGTGTGTTGTGAGTGTGCAGACGGAGGGCTACAGAGTGTGTGTGTGTTGTGTGCAGACGGAGCGCTACAGAGTGTGTGTGTGTTGTGTGTGTGCAGACGGAGGGCTACAGAGTGTGTGTGTGTTGTGTGCAGACGGAGGGCTACAGAGTGTGTTGTGTGCAGACGGATGGCTACAGAGTGTATGTGTTGTGTGCAGACGGAGGGCTACAGAGTGTGGATAGACTACGAGCAGATGGGAGGCTCCACGCTGCAGGCGATGGCGGAGGCAGTGGAGAACGCGGCTGTCGTCCTCGTCTGCATGTCGGAGAAATACAAAGAGAGTCCCAACTGCCGCACTGGTGAGTCTGGCGTCTGGCTGGGGGGTCAACACAGACATGGTGGATGTGGCTGGGGGTGTCTTAACACAGACTTGGTGGATGTGGCTGGGGGGTCAACACAGACTTGGTGGGTGTGGCTGGGGGTGTCTTAACACAGACTTGGTGGATGTGGCTGGGGGGTCAACACAGACATGGTGGATGTGGCTGTGGGTGTCTTAACCCAGACTTGGTGGATGTGGCTGGGGGGTCAACACAGACTTGGTGGGTGTGGCTGGGGGGTCAACACAGACTTGGTGGATGTGGCTGGGGGTGTCTTAACACAGACTTGGTGGGTGTGGCTGGGGGGTCAACACAGACTTGGTGGGTGTGGCTGTGGGTGTCTTAACACAGATTTGGTGGGTGTGGCTGTGGGGTGTCTTAACACAGACTTGGTGGATGTGGCTGGGGGTGTCTTAACACAGACTTGGTGGATGTGGCTGGGGGTGTCTTAACACAGACTTGGTGTATGTGGCTGGGGGTGTCTTAACACAGACTTGGTGGGTGTGGCTGTGGGTGTCTTAACACAGATTTGGTGGGTGTGGCTGTGGGTGTCTTAACACAGACTTGGTGGATGTGGCTGAGGGTGTCTTAACACAGATTTGGTGGGTGTGGCTGTGGGTGTCTTAACACAGATTTGGTGGGTGTGGCTGTGGGTGTCTTAACACAGATTTGGTGGGTGTGGCTGTGGGTGTCTTAACACAGATTTGGTGGGTGTGGCTGAGGTGTCTTAACACAGACTTGGTGGGTGTGGCTGGGGGGTCAACACAGATTTGGTGGGTGTGGCTGGGAGGGAGGGGGAGTGCGGGCGGGTCAACACAGAGTTGATGGGTGTGGCTGGGGGGGGGGGTCAACACAAAGTTGGTGGGTGAGGCTGGGTGCACAGACGGACAACAAACAGGCATATATACACGCACGCACTTACACAAACACACACGCACGCACGTCATTATGTTGCTGTTTATTATCTATTTGATGCGAATTTGATCATTTTATATGGCTATCATCCATGTATTTATTCCACTTAATTTCGCATCAGTCTATGTGTCCGTCAGTCTGTCCATCTCTCTCTGTGTCTCTGTCTCTTCTCTGTCTCTGTCTTTCTCTCTCCCTCTCGTTCTCTTCTCTCTTCTTCTTCTTCTCTCTCTCTGCTCTCTCTTCTCTCCCTCTCTCTCCATCTTCTGTCTGTCTGTCTGTCTCTCTCTCTTGTCTCTGTCTCTCTCTCTCTCTCTGTCTGTGTCTCTTCTCTCTCCCTCTCTGTGTCTCTGTCTCTCTGTCTGTCTGTTGCCTCTCTGTCTGTCTGTCTGTCTGGCTGTTCTGGCTGGCCACTGTCTGTCTTCTGTCTGTCTGTCTGTCTGTCTCGCTCTCTCTCTCTCTCTCTCTCTCTCTCTCTCTCTCTCTCTCTCTCTCCCCTGTCCCCCCCCTCTCTGTGTCTTTGTCTCTTTCTCTCCCACCTTTCTCTGTCTCTGTATATATCTCTGTTGCTCTCTATTTCTGTCTGTCTCTCTGTCTCTCTCTCTCTGTGTCTCTGTCTGTCTCTGTCTGTCTCTGTCTCTGTCTCTGTCTCTGTCTCTCTCTCTCTTCTCTCTCTTTCTCTCTTCTGTCTCTCTCTGTCTCTCTCTCTCTCCTCTCTCTCTCTCTCTCTCTCTCTCCCCCCCTCTCTCTCTCTCCCCCCCTCTCTCTCTCTCTCCCCTCTCTCCCTCTCTCCCTCTCTCTCCCTCTCCCTCTCTCTCTCCCGTCGTTCACGCTCTGTTGACTGACCCGTTACAGAGGCAGAGTACACGTTCCAGCTGCGCAAGGACTACATCCCGTTGATGATGCAGAAACGGTACCGGCCCGACGGCTGGCTCGGCGCCATTCTGGGTGCCAAGCTCTTCTTCGACTTCAGCGGCAAATACCCCTTTGACAAGTCCATGCAGGGCCTCCTCAAGGAGCTGAGAGGCCGAGGCCAGGCCTCCAGTCAGGATTCTATGGGTATGTTGTTTGCGGTCGTTGTTGTCGTTAACCGCTGGAGGCGTCTCAAGGTGTGTAGTTTGTATTTCAGTTTTTTAGTTTGCGGTCGTTGTTGTCGTTAACCGCTGGAGGCGTCTCAAGGTGTGTAGTTTGTATTTCAGTTTTGTACAGCATGCCCAGCTCGGCTTTTATGTCAGGGGTTCGCGCCTTAGAAATATTTCATTCTTGTTGTTGTTATCATCATTTATGCTGTTGTTGTTGTTATTATTGATCTTGTTGCCGTTGTTGTTGTTTTAGGGTAAGAGCTGTAACCTACATCACCACGCTGGGCCTTTTTCTGACCCTGAAGAAGCTGGTATTTTAAGCGTGATGGCGACTTTTTGGTTAGTCCTGTCTAATCGTCGGTAGGCGCCAGGTTGGCTGTGGCACGTTTCGCTGTCTTCCGCCTCCAGGCCTGCTAATCGTTACTGACATCAGAGTCCATCTAAATGCAATAGAATACTCATGCAGGCATTTTTAAACCACAGTCACAACGTGACATCTCTGTCAGACACAGATCATAGAGCCTTACTCCCCAGTGACAGTGTGTCATCTCTGTCAGACACAGAACATAGAGCCTTGCTCCACAGACACAGTGTGTCATCTCTGTCAGACACAGAACATAGAGCCTTACTCCACAGACACAGTGTGTCATCTCTGACAGACACAGAACATAGAGCCTTACTCCAGACACAGTGTGTCATCTCTGTCAGACACAGAACATAGAGCCTTGCTCCACAGACACAGTGTGTCATCTCTGTCAGACACAGAACATAGAGCCTTACTCCAGACACAGTGTGTCATCTCTGTCAGACACAGAGCATAGAGCCTTACTCCACAGACACAGTGTGTCATCTCTGACAGACACAGAACATAGAGCCTTACTCCACAGACACAGTGTGTCATCTCTGACAGACACAGAACATAGAGCCTTACGGCGCAAGGGACACAACCCATTACTGCAACACCGACCTGGTCTGCACGGAGACGCTGAAACGAGAATTCCAGACGAGCAGTTTTTTCAATAAACTTATGGTCTGCTTTGTTAAAGATCGATGATTGAAAGTCGCTAAAGGAACAACAACAACAACAACAACATAAGCAGCGATGAATAATTCCGTAAGCAAAATAATGAAAGATTCCGAAATCTGATGAGTGGCGATGAATGATTCATATCTGCATTCAGATAAGTAGCGATGAAGGATTCTGCTTTCAGATAAGTAGTGATGAAGGATTTTGCATTCAGATAAGCAGCGATAAAGGATTCTGCATTCAGATAAGTAGCGATGAAGGAATGGTGTCGCCGCTTTCGATGAGTCCACTGCGGGGTACATATTCACCAGGGAGTGTTTTTCGTGATCCACAACTGATTCCAGACAAACAGCGATAACCACGCTTTGGTTCCGCCGATAAGGCGATTCAGTTTGGATAGAAAAGGTGCGTGAAGAAAGGCAGGGAGAGGCATACGACTGCTTCAGCCGGCTGGACTCCCGCGGTTCAATCACACGCTGCTTGCAACAAGAAGACGAAGACACCAACGTATCTCCGTAATAACGGAATGAACTGCAATCGATTGACCTCACACTTGTAAAAAGGGAGGCGAAAAAATCATAGGCAGAGACAAACACACACACACACACACACACACACACACACACACACACACAATATATACACACACACGCACGCACGCACACACACAGACAACAAAACAAACAAAAAACCACAATCGCTGACGATAAGGTCGATAATATAATGGTCATATTTCGTTGCTTTTTCTTTGTTTGTTATTGTATTGGGTGGATAAGGTAGTTGTTGGTGGAAGGGGTAGTTGTCGTTTTTGGTGGAAGGAGTAGTTGTTGTTTTTGGTGGAAGGGGTAGTTGTCGTTTTGGGTGGAAGGGGTAGTTGTCGTTTTTGGTGGAAGGGGTAGTTGTTGCTTTTGGTGGAAGGGGTAGTTGTCGTTTTGGGTGGAAGGGGTAGTTGTCGTTTTTGGTGGAAGGAGTATTTGTTGTTTTTGGTGGAAGGGGTAGTTGTCGTTTTGGGTGGAAGGGGTAGTTGCCGTTTTTGGTGGAAGGGGTAGTTGTTGCTTTTGGTGGAAGGGGTAGTTGTCGTTTTGGGTGGAAGGGGTAGTTGTTGCTTTTGATGGAAGGGGTAGTTGTTTTGGGTGGAAGGGGTAGTTGTCGTTTTTGGTGGAAGGAGTAGTTGTTTTTGGTGGAAGGGGTAGTTGTCGTTTTGGGTGGAAGGGGTAGTTGTCTTTTTTGGTGGAAGGGGTAGTTGTTGCTTTTGGTGGAAGGGGTAGTTGTCGTTTTGGGTGGATTGGGTAGTTGTTGCTTTTGGTGGAAGGGGTAGTTGTCGTTTTGGGTGGAATGGGTAGTTGTTTTTGGTGGAAGGGGTAGTTGTTGCTTTTGGTGGAAGGGGTAGTTGTCGTTTTGGGTGGATTGGGTAGTTGTTGCTTTTGGTGGAAGGGGTAGTTGTCGTTTTGGGTGGAAGGGGTAGTTGTGTTTCTGGTGGAGGGAGTTGTTGTTCGGAGAGGACGGGCATATCAATGTTTCGCTGCCTTTGATCTGACTCAGATGAACCGGATGCCGTGGTGTCGACGGAAGCAGCAGCGGTATATTCAGGGAACCCGCACAAAGTGACGAATCACGTGACGTCATCGCATTCCACGCACAACATGACCCGGGATGACGTGGCACAGTGGTTGATTCACCGCCAGTTAGATGTGTGAGTATTAGACGTTGATGCACTGTCACATGTGTGAGTGGTTGTCGCACTAGTTGGATGTGCGAGTGTCAGATTCACCACCTGTTAGATATGTGAATGGAATGACCGGCTCATTCCCCACCAGTGATGATGAAGTGATGCTTAATGTCCTCGGATGTCGGTTGACATATTGGGGACAAGCTGTGACCAATGCCGAATCATGGTTCAATAATTCTTTACGTCCACGGAAACCAGAAGGCTCGTTAGGACGGACAGCCCAGGACGTCCACCTCGACTCTCACACAGCTCCTGAACTCTAACCACCAGTGTAGCAACATTACCAGTAGTAGTCGTAGTGCTAGTCACAACATTAGCAGCAACAGTGGTAGCATTAGCAACAACATTGGCAGCAACAGTGGTAGCATTAGCAACAACATTAGCAACAGTAGTGGTAGTATTAGTAACAACATTAGCAGTAGTAGTGGTAATATTAATAACAACATCAGCAGTAGTTGTGGTAGCATTAGTAACAACATCAGCGGTAGTAGTGGCAGTATTGATAGCAACATTAGCAGCAATACCGGTAGCATTAGCAACAACATTAGCAGTAGTAACGTTAGCATTAGTAACATCAGCAACAGTAGTGGTAGCAGTTGCAGGAATAGCGGTAGCTAGTCGTGGTGGGATGAGTCACGGTGCAAATGGCAGTAGCAATCGTAGTAGCAGTGGCAGTAGCAGCAGTAGTAGCAGTGGTAGTAGCAGCAACAGTAACAGCAACAATGGCTGTAACAGCTGGAGTGAGTGGTAGTCAGTTGCAGTCACACCAGCACACTCCGAACATCGCTTTCCTGCACCTTCCTCCAAGCTCTGCCAGATTTGGTTACGCCACTGAAGGGGCACTCTTCATCTCTGAGTAGCTGTCCACCGACGCGGTCAGCGCCCTCCGAAAGCTCCGGGTACTAATATGACTGTGGAAGCAGCCTAGCGCCCAAGCACCCACGTAAACATGAGACGCATCCACCCCGGGTAGAAAAAAAAGGAGTTCCTTTTCGATTCAAACGATTGTGGTTTTATTTGTGCTGGTGTAAACTTTGTTGACGGCTGTAAATGACACTCCTTGTTTTATTTGAGTTGTTTGTAACAAACTTACTACTGTTTGAGCACCAACAAAAGAAAAAACTGCTCGTTAGCTGACAGTTTTCAGGACCCTATGACGTAGCTAAATACGGCAGTGGTTGAAGGAAGGATGTGGTAAAGCAGCGCATGGAGTTTGTCACACCAGCTGTGTGTTTTGTTTCAGCTGTGTCCCGGCCTTCGGTCAGCTGGACGGCAGACTCCTGTGGCAACTGAAGCTGATGAAGGACGAGGTATGGAACCTAGTCACTGCTTTGTCTTTCCGCTGACTGGCCTATTGCACGACTGCTTCGTGGTTTCCTGTCTGTGATTGGTTGTTTTTCGTTTGGGCTGTTTAACCCCTTCACTGCCCCAGCATGTAAAATTTACGGGCTGAAAGATGCATATCTACTTTCAATGTTATGCGTTTTGATGAGAGAAAAAAATCACAAGCCCGTGCGAAAAAGAAGACAAAAGGGCTTAAGGGTTTCAAATGTGGCACTTTATTGGTCGTTTTGAAGAGATATCATAGCAGTGAAGGGGTTAATTCTGTTGATTGTGTGTGTGTGTGTGTGTGTGTGTGTGTGTGTGTGTGTGTGTGTGTGTGTGTGTGTGTGTGTGTGTGTGGTGTGTGTGTGTGTGTGTGTGTGTGTGTGTGTGTGTGTGTGTGTGTGTGTGTGTGTGTGTGTGTGTGTGTGTGTGTGTGTGTGTGTGTGTGTGTGTGTGTGTGTGTGTGTGTGGTGTGTGTGTGTGTGTGTGTGTGTGTGGTGTGTGTGTGTGTGTGTGTGTGTGGTGTGTGTGTGTGAGTGTGTGTGTGTGTGTTGTGTGTGTGTGTGTGTGTGTGTGTGTGTGTGTGTGTGTGTGTGTGTGTGTGTGTGTTGTGTGTGTGTGGTGTGTGTGTGTGTGTGGTGTGTGTGTGTGTGTGTGTGTGTGTGTGTGTGTGTGTGTGTGTGTGTGTGTGTGTCTTAACTCATTGTGTTCTTACGGTGTGCGCGTGTAAAAATGTACTCTTTGTTTTTCTCACCAGACCCAGTGCTGTCAATAGACGTATTCTTGCGTACCTTTTTTCTGTACATTTTAGATTATAGTTCATTGACCTCAGCAGCGCGTTACTAACGGTGACCGTCGTGTTGCTTGCAGGCGCCGCAGTTCTTCTTCCAGCTGCTTGACACCAAGCTGAAGCTCTCCTTCGTCGACATTCTCAAGTTCACAGCCGCCATCGATGAACTGCAGTGAAACAGTGCATGACCTCCATGACCAGCCCCGTGCAGGCAATTGAAACACGTGACCGTGCACCCTTCCAACAACTGATCGCTGTCAACTGGGTCGGGTGCTGTAATGATTTGCATAGCCACCGTTAGTCACGTGCAGTGAATTGGGTCGGGTGCTGTTAGTGGATCATCACAGGCGTGTGCGGTGACTTCGGGCAGGTAATATGAACACGTGACCACCCTCCCAGCGACGGGCTGCAGGTGAAGCGGTAAGAACGCACAACCTCCATGGCAGCCATGCACAGTGGACCTGGGCAGACGGTGTGTAAGCATCATCATCACCCGGCCTTCACTGTCAACCTGCAGCCGTTGCCAGCCTGGCGTCGTTGCCTTGCCGACAAGTGCGTTGTTGTGTCAGTTGTCCTGCTGTCCCTTGCCTTCACACCGCACCACCTACAACACCTCCACGGCTGATGAAAACAAACAGACAAACAAGCAAACAAACAGACAGACAGACAAACAAATGAACAAACATACAAACAAACAAAACTCATCAACGACACAATTGATGACAGAAATGGTTCATTGACAGGAAACTGGATCCGATGAGCCATTTCTTCACAGAGTACGCACGAGAGGCACCGTCATCAGTTTAGCTGCCGCTACGGAAAGTTCACTGTCATCAGTTTAGCTGCCGCTACGGAAAGTTCACTGTCATCAGTTTAGCTGCCGCTACGGAAAGTTCACTGTCATCAGTTTAGCTGCCGCTACGGAAAGTTCACTGTCATCAGTTTAGCTGCCGCTACGGAAAGTTCACTGTCATCAGTTTAGCTGCCGCTACGGAAAGTTCACTGTCATCAGTTTAGCTGCCGCTACGGAAAGTTCACTGTCATCAGTTTAGCTGCCGCTACAGAAAGTTCAGCGTCATCAGTTTAGCTGCCGCTACGGAAAGTTCACCGTCATCAGTTTAGCTGCCGCTGCGGAAAGTTCAGCATCATCAGTTTAGCTACCGCTACGGAAAGTTCAGCGTCATCAGTTTACTACCGCTACGGAAAGTTCAGCGTCATCAGTGTACTACCACGGAAAGTTCAGCGTCATCAGTTTAGTTAGCGCTACCAACGGAAAGTTCGGCGTCATCAGTTTAGTTAGCGCTACCAACGGAAAGTTCAGCGTCATCAGTTTAGTTAGCGCTACCAACAGAAAGTTCAGCGTCATCAATTTAGCTGCCGCTACGGAAAGTTCAGCGTCATCAGTTTAGCTGCTGCTACGGAAAGTTCAGCGTCATCAGTGTAACTACCGCTACGGAAAGTTCAGCGTCATCAGTTTAGTTAGCGCTACCAACGGAAAGTTCAGCGTCATCAGTTTAGTTAGCGCTACCAACGGAAAGTTCAGCGTCATCAGTTTAGTTAACGCTACCAACAGAAAGTTCAGCGTCATCAATTTAGCTGCCGCTACGGAAAGTTCAGCGTCATCAGTTTAGCTGCCGCTACGGAAAGTTCAGCGTCATCAGTTTAGCTACCGCTACGGAAAGTTCAGCGTCATCAGTTTAATTAGCGCTACCAACGGAAAGTTCAGCGTCATCAGTTTAGTTAGCGCTACCAACAGAAAGTTCAGCGTCATCAATTTAGCTACCGCTACCAACGGAAAGTTCAACGTCATCAGTTTAACTACCGTACAAATTATGTTGTCAAATCAGCGACCTTGCTCCATTCTTGTGCAGCAACAATCTACAGGTCTGTAACAGTAACAATCTACAGGTCTGTAACAATAACAATCTACAGGTCTGTAACAATAACAATCTACAGGTCTGTAACAATAACAATCTACAGGTCTATATCAATAATAATCTACAGGTCTGTAGCGACAACAATCTGTACGTCTGTAGTGACAACAATCTGTACGTCTGTAGCAACAACATTTTATACGTCTGTAGTGACAACAACAATCTGTACGTCTGTAACAACAACATTTTTTATACGTATGTAGTGACAACAACAATCTATACGTCTGTTTAGCGACAACAATCTACAGGTCTGTAGTGACAACAAGCTACAGGTCTGTAGTGACAACAATCACAGGTCCGTAGCTGCAACATCTACAGGTCCGTAGTGACAACAATCTACATGTCTGTAGTGACAACAAGCTACAGGTCCGTAGCTACAACATTCTACATGTCTGTAGCTACAACATTCTACATGTCTGTAGCTACAACATTCTACAGGTCCGTAGCTACAACATCTACAGGTCCGTAGCTACAACATTCTACAGGTCCGTCGCTACAACATTCTACAGGTCCGTAGCTACAACATTCTACAGATCCGTAGTGACAACATTCTACAGGTCCGTAGCTACAACAATCTACAGATCCGTAGTGACAACATTCTACAGGTCCGTAGCTACAACAATCTACAGATCCGTAGTGACAATACGTCCGTAGCGACAAGTTGCAGTTCACGCGATTGTCAGGCGCAATGGTGTCGTAATGGCAGACGTTGGACAAACAACAAGAACAATTTAATTATTCAATTCAATTAAATTAAAAACAACTTTAATTATCCCACAAGGGGCGATTTTGTTGTGGTCATGGCGGACTCGTAAAATAATAATGTTTGGTCTGTATTCAAACGGCGCGACGACGTGGCGTGGTTCAAAGCTTGGTCCAATGGAGCATGGAAATGTCGCGCCTCTGACCTGCAGCCATCACCGCAGATATGGATCCGGTGTGGCCGTGAAGGGTGTGATGACGGGTTCGTCAGCATCCTTATCGCACTTTGCTCTACTCACTACGGGTCTTGTTTGCATCTGGAGGCATTTGTGCCAGAGCTGATAGTTACTTAGTTTTGTTATAGAAAAGCAAAGAATCCTTTTCCCTCTAAAGTCTTTTCACATAAGTGACATTGGACTGTTCTTACAATTATCAAGATAACATCTGTCAACAGATTATCCCAAAAGAAGATAACATTATTTTGTCAGCAATTTACACCAAAACAAGGTAACATATGTTAACAAATCACACCAGAACAAGATAACATCTGTCAGCAAATTACACTAAAGCAAGGTAACATCTGCCAGCAAATCACACCAAAACTAGATAACATCTGTCAGCAAATTACACCAAAGCAAGATAACATCTGTCAGAAAATTACACCAAAGCAAGATAACATCTGTCAGAAAATTACGTCAAAACAAGTTTCAAGATAGCAAGGGGTCCCAAAGTGTAAACTGACGCCAGATAATCTGCAGATCGTATCGCTGAATTATCGACGGAAAAGCAAAGAAGCCCAGACTCTGAACAGACTAAAGTTATCGAACTCATTGCCACTCTTGTTGCTGGATTCTCAACGGACAAGCGAAAACCCTAAACCTTTAATTCATGTTTTTGCACTTGTGTCACGCTGTGTTTCCTGAGGCATCCATGTCAAATATAGCTGCTATGGAGTAGCAAATATGGTTGCTATGGAGTAGCAAATATAGTTGCTATGGAGTAGCAAATATGGTTGCTTCAAAGAACTCCAAAGCTTTGATTCATGTAAGTTATTTCTAAGGTTTTTGGAGGCATTCTTGACTGAAATATTTGCTGAATTTTCCACGGAAAAGCAGAGAACCCACAGCATTGAATTCGTGAGGGGAAAAAGAAACAGAGAAAAAAAAAAGAGAAGAAAAACAAACAAACAAACTTTCCAAGTGTTATATGTTCTTTACGCATTCATGTCGGATCTAGTAGCTGGACTGTGAATGGAAAAACAAAACACTCAAAAGTTTGAATCGATGCCATTTTTCTTTTGTAGGATTACAGTTTCCACGCGATACCCATGCATGACTCTACTCAGATCTATTCAATATGTTCTCCGTATACCCACGCATCTACCCCGATCTCATCGAGATGTTTTCAGTGTTACGCACAATGCGTATTATTACCATACCTGCCGGTTTCTTCACGGGCTGTACAGCTCCTTTCATCGTGACGCCATTGCAAGGGACCATGACGTCATTGGAAGGGACCATGACGCCATTGGAAGGGACCATTCTGTACGTTGCGCTAACTTCTTTGGTGTCCATTTTCTTTCACGTTTTATAAAAAGAAGTATGATGTACCCAACCTTCTTTCACGTTTTATAAAAAGAAGTATGATGCACCCAACCTTGTTCAAGCAGTGTAGTTTGCAACAATCCGTTCTGCTATGTGGAAAACAAGTTTCAATGTTTTGTTTTTGCTTGAAATCAAGTTGACGAGTAACCATGTTTGAAGTATGTGTGCGTGTTTGTGGGTGCTCGCACGCATGTGCGTGTGTGGGGGTGCTCGCACGCATGTGCGTGTGTTGTGTGAGTGCTTGTGTGCGTGTATATGTGTACATGAATGTGGTGTGGATACGTGTGTCTGTATATATGTATAAGTGTGTGTGTGTGTGTTTATGGTATGGATAAGTGTGTCTGTATGTATGTATGAGTGTGTGTGTGTGTGTGTGTGTGTGTGTGTGTGTGTGTGTGTGTGTGTGTGTGTGTGTGTGTGTGTGTTTGAGTGTGTGTGTGTGTACATGTTTGTTGTATAGATAAGTGTGTCTGTATGTATGTGTGAGTGTGTGTGTAATTTCACTCCAGCTTACCTGTCACCGTGTTTACGTCTCTTATTTACCCATAATTTATCGAGTTACGCTGTTGTATGTATGCATCACCAGTTAAACTGCTACAAGCGAGCAAAACTGCATCGGTGAGTTGAAAACTTTGGCCGTTTCTACTCGTTACTCACGATTGCCAACAGACAGCACTTTGGGGAACAGACTACTGACTTAAGCTGGTCACATTGGTTATTCTGCGTTTCATGATTTTTGTCCGTTTTTTGTTTTTTTTAAGTGTCCTATTAACCGTTTGTTGTTCACTGTTTGCTGTCCTTGTTGTTGTCAGGAATGGCTGCAACACTTCTTCTACTCTACTTATCACTGTGTTTGTGTGTGTGTGTGTGTGTGTGTGCGTGTGCGTGTGTGTGTGTGTGTGTGTTTGTGTGTGTGTGTGTGTGTGTGTGTGTGTGTGTGTGTGTGTGTGTGTGTGTGTGTGTGTGTGTGTGGTGTGTTGTGTGTGTGTGTGTGTGTGTGTGTTGTGTGTGTGTGTGTGTGTGTGTGTGTGTGTGTGTGTTTGGAGTGTGTGTTGTGGTGTGTGTGTGTGTGTGTGTGTTGTGTGTGTGTTGAGTGTTGTGTGTGTGTGTGTGTGTGTGTGTGTGTGTGTGTGTGTGTGTGCCGCTCCTTCCCATACACACACATCACCCCCCCCCCCCCCTCCCACATCCTCCCGCTCTCCCTCTCTGTCTGACGACACCAGTTTGGGTGTATGTTTTAGTCACATAATAAAACGAAATGTTTACGCACATGGAGATAAAATAAGTATAATTATGTATAGCGTAATACGAAAATCTAATAGACCTACATATAGCCATTTTCTGAAAACTATGAATTTCTGCTTGACGGTTTTATAGTTTATAATCCATTTACACCCTTGTTTGTTTCTTTTTGTATAATTTATTCAAATGTTTAAGTTGGTCTGTGATACTAATTAATTGCCTAGTATCATTCTGTTGTAGTTCTATTTTCAATATTAATTTATTGCCACAATTTCCTTCATTTTGCCGACTTTTCGGTCTGTGCGGACCCCGGGAGCCATAAGCGGAAGACGACGTTGTAATTCTGACGGCTGTCCCTTGGATGATCACCTCTGTCATTTGTAATTCTGACGGCTGTCCCTTGGATGATCACCTCTGTCATTTGTAATTCTGACGGCTGTCCCTTGGATGATCACCTCTGTCATTTGTAAATCTGACGGCTGTCCCTTGGATGATCACCTCTGTCATTTGTAAATCTGACGGCTGTCCCTTTCATCATCACCTCTGTCATTTGTAATTCTGACGGCTGTCCCTTTGATCATCACCTCTGTCATTTGTAATTCTGACGGCTGTCCCTTTGATCATCACCTCTGTCATTTGTAATTCTGACGGCTGTCCCTTTGATCATCACCTCTGTCATTTGTAATTCTGATGGCTGTCCCTTGGATGATCACCTCTGTCATTTGTAATTCTGACGGCTGTCCCTTTGATCATCACCTCTGTCATTTGTAATTCTGACGGCTGTCCCTTTGATCATCACCTCTGTCATTTGTAATTCTGACGGCTGTCCCTTTGATCATCACCTCTGTCATTTGTAATTCTGACGGCTGTCCCTTTGATCATCACCTCTGTCATTTGTAATTCTGACGGCTGTCCCTTTGATCATCACCTCTGTCATTTGTAATTCTGATGGCTGTCCCATTGATGATCACTTCTGTCATTTGTAATTCTGACGGCTGTCCCTTGGATCATCACCTCTGTCATTTGTAATTCTGACGGCTGTTCCTTGGATGATTACTTCTGTCATTTGTAATTCTGACGGCTGTTCCTTGGATGATTACTTCTGTCATTTGTAATTGTGACGGCTGTCCCTTTGATGATCACTTCTGTCATTTGTAATACTGACGGCTGTCCCTTTGATCATCACTTCTGTCATTTGTAATTCTGACGGCTGTTCCTTTGGTGATCACTTCTGTCATTTGTAGTTCTGACGGCTGTTCCTTGGATGATTACTTCTGTCATTTGTAATTCTGACGGCTGTCCCTTTGATGATCACTTCTGTCATTTGTAATACTGACGGCTGTCCCTTTGATCATCACTTCTGTCATTTGTAATTCTGACGGCTGTTCCTTGGATGATCACTTCTGTTATTTGTAATTCTGACGGCTGTCCCTTTGATCATTACTTCTGTCATTTGTAATTCTGACGGCTGTTCCTTGGATGATCACTTCTGTCATTTGTAATTCTGACGGCTGTCCCTTTGATCATTACTTCTGTCATTTGTAATTCTGACGGCTGTCCCTTTGATCATCACTTCTGTGATTTGGATTGCAGCTCTCCGTCGTTTTCCTCTTGCTCCGGTTGTCTGGATAGTAAACTATGTACAGACAAATGTACAGTTGACACTTGTAGACAGTTGCCACTTGTAGACAGTTGACACTTGTAGACAGTTGACACTTGTAGACAGTTGCCTAGTTGTTTATTGTTTGGCTTTGTAAGCGACAATAACCTCAGTGTCCCCAAGACAGACTGTATTTTCATACACGCCCTGTTTTTCTGAATGACGTACTTTTGTCACTGGCTCCAGGTGTTCGCCAGGTGCACAGTTTACCTCAGCGTCCTGCTGCCGGCAGGAATTTGCCTTGCGATGATGTTGTTGTCCACGGGGAAAAGAAACCAAAATCAAACTCACAATCAGGGATCTGCTTTTAAAATCCCTGTTTGACCTTATGTCAAACTGAAGGAAAAAACTGACTCTGTCGGTCTGTGTCTGTCTCTTTCATAATTCGTGAACTTATACCGCCTAGGGCTAACCACAAGCGCCGCCCCCTTTATAACGTGTGACGGATACGCTTGTGTGCACAGTGCCAGTAAATACAGCAAATCCTCAGTTACAAAACTCATTTTCTAGATTCGGTATGAAATCAACGGGACATTTCCGAGCAAAGTTGACTGATTTTAAGTGTTAACTTTCATCTCTTCTATTCGTTGAGAAAACGAAATATCTCAGAAGGCGGAAGAGATCGGTTGCTGATTCTGTGATTCTGTGACCACGGGAGTGAGGGAAGATGTAGATAATATCTAAGCATTTTCTTTAAAAATTCAATGGAACTGAGCAGTGTGGCTGCAGAATGACTTGCATTTTGTGCATGACTGTTTACGAGTTTGAGATGAAAGCGATTCAATTCAAATCCATAATTATGTCATGTCACGTCATGTTATGTCATGTCATGTCATTTGTCTTACGTTGCCTGTGCCCTGTAATCACTGTGTGCTGACATCAGCCGTCAAGGTCCATTTGCGATGTCACGGCGACCTTTGGAAAACTTCGTAAACCCGTGTCAAGTCAGTAACTCAGCACAAAAGGTGATTTCCCAAAACAAGAAACAAATTCCTGTTCACTACACAAGCTGAAATACAAGTTTTTATTTAGTATTTTAAAATTGGGCAGCGTCTGCTAAAGAGACTAAAATGAGAAACAGTAGTTTATTGAATGAGGAAATTGGTGACCAGTTAAAATCAACACAATGGCGGTTTCAGATTCCCACAGCTAATGTACACGTCTTGGCAGGATCTGATCCCAAAGGTGCTTTACAACTACTTCATCTGCATTCTGTCAGAATTTTGTTGAGAAAAAAAAAGAGAGAAAAAAATCAAGCCAATTAATCATGTCACTTACCATAATTTATGGTTCACTAATGGAGCGTTTTCATATTGCCTCATCTGGACACCCGGTCACGTGAGTGACGTCACTGTCAACACTGTTTCACGCAGCACTGTAAACACGTGTTCTGTTTGCTACATGTGACATACATTCTGTACGTCAGTGACGTCACTGTGTTTCACGCAGCGCTTTGTAAAAATGTTCTGTTTGTTACATGTGACATACATTGTGAACGTCAATGACGTCACTGTGAACATTGTGTTTCACGCAGCACTGTGAAAAGCTGTCCTATTTGTTAACTGTGGCATACGTTGTGAACGTCAATGACGTCACTGTGAACATTGTGTTTCACGCAGCGCTGTGAACAGCTGTCCTATTTGTTAACTGTGGCATACGTTTTGCATGTAGTTGTACGTTTTTATTACACAAATTATGTACGTTTCAAATATTAAAGATGTGATTTTTATTTCCATAGTGTGTGTATGTGTGTGTGTGTGCGCGCGCGCGCGCGCGTGTGTGTGTGTGTGGTTGTCTGGTTGTGTGTGCGTGTCTGAGTGTGTGTGTGTGTGTGTGTGTGTGTGTGTGTGTGTGTGTGTGTGTGTGTGTGTGTATGTGTGTGTGTGTGTCTCTCTCTCTCTTTGTGTGTGTGTGTGTGTGTGTGTGTGTGTGTGTGTGTGTGTGTGTGTGTGTGTGCGTGCGTGCGTGTGTATTTGCGTGTGTGTGTGTGTGCGTGCGTGCGTGCGTGTGTGGGGGTGGGGGGTGCGCGCGCGCGCTGGCAAGGTTTGTGAAAACGTGTTTATGCCAAACATTTATAAAGGTCACAAGGTTTTCTGCCAGCGTCGTTTATTGATAATTGTTATCTACAAACCCCAACTTATGAAGTCTTTAAAAAATAATTTATTGATGATTGTTATTTACAAACCCCAACTTATAAAGGCTTTTTATTTTATTTTTTAAACTGCCTCTTTTCACAAGCAAATCTGAAGAACACACAATTGTTTTAAATCATCCGTTCAGTTATCTTTTAAGCAATATACACTGTGCCAACTGAATACTAATAATAATACATAAAGTTTGTATAGCATTCTCCTGTCTACGCAAACTAATTGCGCTTTACAACATTCTCCGACATGATCAACGTTAACTGAGAAAAATATCAATGGTAACACGTTCAAGAAAGTAAGACATATATATTAACTAGCAATATATATATATATATACATACACACACACACAAGAAAAATAATGTACATGTGCCATAAGAGAAGCAGCAATATACAATGAAGAAAATAATCTCATGATATTATTGCCCGCCCATAATTCCACCATTCCCACCCCCTCCCCCCACCACACACACACACACACACACGCACGCACGCACGCACGCACGCACAAACACACGCACGCACGCACGCACACAAGCACGCATGTTTGTGTGTGTGTATGAGTGGAGGGTGGGTAGGTGAGGGGGGGGGGGAGTGCGTGTGTTAGTCAACGGGCACTGAAGGGTTAACTGTGATGCTCTGGTTGGCTTATGCTGATGTGCGATTGACAGCCCGGAACCCTCCTTTTGGAAAATACAAACAGCTTCAAAGTACAGACTCAGAGAGAGAGAGAGACAGAGAGAGAGAGAGAGAGAGAGAGAGAGAGAGAGAGAGAGAGAGAGAGAGAGAGAGAGAGAGGAAGAGACAGACAGACAGACAGACAGACAGACAGACAGACAGACAGACAGACACAGAGACAGACAGAGACAGAGACACAGACAGACAGAGACAGGGACAGAGAGACAGAGAGAGACAGAAAGAGAGAGAAACAGACAGACAGACAGACACAGACAGCACGAAACCCTCCTTCTTGAAAACACAGCTTCAGAGTAAAGAGAGAGAGAGAGAGAGAGGCAGAGACAGAGAGAGACAGAGGAGAACGGGGGAAACTTGGAAAAGACAAGTATCTAGTTGAATAACAGGAAGAAAGCCAATAAACCCTCAAAACCGATAAGCAAATTAGCACATGAGTGGACAGGAGGAAGAACCATTTTCCAACAGCGGGCACTATACAATGGTTACTGCAAGGTGCTTCTGTCCCAACGAGATCATCCTGCAGAAGTCACCAAAAGAAAAGAATGGCGTGGGAACGGTCTTCACACACACAGGCAATACAATAGACAGAACGGCGTTTTTGGTACGATATCATCGACTTTAAACAGATTTAACAAAGCACGAAAGTACAACTTTGGTAGTAAGCGAGTAAATGGAACTGATTACACAGTATGGTAACGTATTAAACGGTATGGCAATTAAGGCACGTTCATTCATCACAGTGTTAGTTAGGACTAATATGTTTTGCTAACACCAAATTGTATATACACTGTCGTGTTTCTGTAACTTCTATTTCCTAGTGCACGTAGAACACGTAACGCTACTTTCTAACGGCCTTAACGCCCCCCCCCCCCCCACCCCCTCCATCCACTCCCACCCTCCCCCCGCATTTTTAAAAACATGAACCAGGTCGCTATTGGAGGATGGATGCAGGTAGCGAACAGTCAGCAGACAATCCCTGTCTACAGCTGACACGTACACATCCACTTTTTATGTGCAATACTGACGGTGGGGTATGTGTGCTGACGCTGGGGTATGTGTGGAATGCTAACGTTGGGGTATGTGTGCTGACGGTGGGGTATGTGTGGAATGCTGACGTTGGGGTATGTGTGCTGACGGTGGGGTGTGTGTGCAATGCTGACGTTGGGGTATGTGTGGAATGCTGACGTTGGGGTATGTGTGGAATGTTGACGTTGGGGTATGTGTGCAATGCTGACGGTGGGGTGTGTGTGGAATGCTGACGTTGGGGTATGTGTGGAATGCTTATGGTGGGGTGTGTGTGTGTGGAATGCTGACGTTGGGGTGTGTGTGGAATGTTGACGCTGGGGTATGTGTGGAATGCTGATGGTGGGGTGTGTGTGTGGAATGCTGACGTTGGGGTGTATGTGGAATGCTGACGCTGGGGTTTGTGTGGAATGCTGACGTTGGAGTGTGTGTGGAATGCTGACGGTGGGGTATGCGTGGAATGCTGACGTTGGGGTGTGTGTGGAATGCTGACGTTGGGGTGTGTGTGGAATGCTGACGTTGGGGTATGTGTGGAATACAGACACTTGGGTACATGTGGAATGCAGTACCAGGACAAGGACCTCAATCTCTATCACTGTACTACCTACAAACCCAGTGCAGTTCTCTGTCACTGTACTACCTACAAACCAAGTGCTGTTCTCTATCACTACTGGTACTACCTACAAACCAAGTGCTGTTCTCTATCACTGTACTAC
>JABMCL010003332.1:247500-250000 GCA_018857735.1 Alviniconcha marisindica | reverse complement strand
CACAGGTACACCTCTGGCCCGCTAAGGGTGACAAGCACCTGGTCAAATCACAGGTACACCTCTGGCCAGCTAAGGGTGACAAGCACCTGGTCAAATCACAGCTACACCTCTGGCCAGCTAAGGGTGACAAGCACCTGGTCAAATCACAGCTACACCTCTGGCCCGCTAAGGGTGACAAGCACCTGGTCAAATCACAGCTACACCTCTGGCCCGCTAAGGGTGACAAGCACCTGGTCAAATCACAGCTACACCTCTGGCCAGCTAAGGGTGACAAGCACCTGGTCAAATCACAGCTACACCTCTGGCCAGCTAAGGGTGACAAGCACCTGGTCAAATCACAGCTACACCTCTGGCCCGCTAAGGGTGACAAGCACCTGGTCAAATCACAGCTACACCTCTGGCCAGCTAAGGGTGACAAGCACCTGGTCAAATCACAGCTACACCTCTGGCCTGCTTCGCTGCTCGCCGCACACCTTGGTCTACATTGGGGCTTAAAAGAAATGAAGATGAATGAACCTAGAAGGAGGGCATTTAAAAGTCGAAAATCCTGAAAATAAGCAGTGCGAGCGAATGTGTTCTGACCTACTGAAGGCTTTAAAGGAGAACCTGTGTTCTGACCTACTGAAGGCTTTAAAGGAGCATCTGTGTTCTGACCTACTGAAGGCTTTAAAGGAGAACCTGTGTTCTGACCTACTGAAGGCTTTAAAGGTGAATGTGTGTTTTGACCTACTGAAGGCTTTAAAGGGGTATGTGTGCTCTGACCTACTGAAGGTTTTAAAGGGGAATGTGTGTTCTGACCTACTGAAGGCATGTGTGTTCTGACCTACCGAAGATTTTAAAGGGGAATGTGTGTTCTGACCTACTGAAGGCTTTAAAGAAGCAGCTGTGTTCTGACCTACTGAAGGCTTTAAAGGGGAATGTGTGTTCTGACCTACTGAAGGCTTTAAAGGGAAATGTGTGTTCTGACCTACTGAAGGCTTCAAAGAAGCACCTGTGTTCTGACCTTCTGAAGGCATGTGTGTTCTGACCTACTGAGGCTTTAAAGCAGCATCTGTGTTCTGACCTACTGAAGGCTTTAAAAGAGAACCTGTGTTCTGACCTACTGAAGACTTTAAAGGAGCCTCTGTGTTCTGACCTACTGAAGGCATGTGTGTTCTGACCTACTGAAGGCTTTAAAAGAGAACCTGTGTTCTGACCTACTGAAGGCTTTAAAGGAGAACCTGTGTTCTGACCTACTGAAGACTTTAAAGGAGAACCTGTGTTCTGACCTACTGAAGGCTTTAAAGGAGAACCTGTGTTCTGACCTACTGAAGACTTTAAAGGAGAACCTGTGTTCTGACCTACTGAAGGCTTTAAAGGAGAGGCAACTGACTGTGTTCTGACCTACTGAAGGCGAGAACCTGTGTTCTGACCTACTGAAGGCTTTAAAGGAGAACCTGTGTTCTGACCTACTGAAGGCTTTAAAGGGGAATGTGTATTCTGACCTACTGAAGGCTTTAAAGGAGAAAGTGTGTTCTGACCTACTGAAGGCTTTAAAAGAGAAAGTGTGTTCTGACCTACTGAAGGCTTTAAAGGAGAACCTGTGTTCTGACCTACTGAAGGCTTTAAAGGAGAACCTGTGTTCTGACCTACTGAAGGCTTTAAAGGAGAACCTGTGTTCTGACCTACTGAAGGCTTTAAAGGGGAATGTGTGTTCTGACCTACTGAAGGCTTTAAAGGAGAACCTGTGTTCTGACCTACTGAAGGCTTTAAAGGGGAATGTGTGTTCTGACCTACTGAAGGCTTTAAAGGAGAACCTGTGTTCTGGCCTACTGAAGACTTTAAAGGGAAATGTGTGTTCTGACCTACTGAAGGCTTTAAAGGAGAACCTTGCACAGCTCTGCAGGTATGGAGGCATCTGGACAATATCGACTACAGTCGCTACCGGACGTATGTAATGAAACCCGCATTACGGACCCGTCAATGAAAAACGCCTGTAGCGTTTGCATCAAGACATTCACACCATTTTCTTCAGTTCCAGTCAGGACTCAAAACAAACCACGCTGAAGCGGCCACTGCTGCCAGAAATGTCTGTCTGCGGTGTTCTACGCTTGTGATGTTCTGCCTTTGTGGTGTTCTACCTATGTGGTGTTCTACCTCTGTGGCGTTCTGCTTTTGTGATGTTCTACATTCGTGATGTTCTACATTTGCGATGTTCTACATTTGTGATGTTCTGCCTTTGTGATGTTCTGCCTTTGTGATATTCTACCTATGTGATGTTCTACCTATGTGGTGTTCTACCTCTGTGGTGTTCTACCTTTGTGATGTTCTACCTTTGTGATGTTCTACCTATGTGGTGTTCTACCTCTGTGGTGTTCTACCTTTGTGATGTTCTGCCTTTGTGATGTTCTACCTATGTGGTGTTCTACCTCTTTGGTGTTCTACCTTTGTGATGTTCTGCCTTTGTGGTGTTCTGCCTTTTGTGATGTTCTACCTATGTGATGTTCTGCCTTTGTGATGT
>JABMCL010003332.1:237500-242500 GCA_018857735.1 Alviniconcha marisindica | reverse complement strand
TTGAGGATGTACACTTGGAGTGTGTGTGCCTTGTACCTTTCTGAGGATGTACACTTGGAGTGTGTGTGCCTTGTACCTTTTTGAGGATGTACACTTGGAGTTTGTGTGCCTTGTACCTTTCTGAGGATGTACACTTGGAGTTTATGTGCCTTGTACCTTTTTGAGGAAGTACACTTGGCGGAGTTTGTGTGCCTTGTACTTTCTCGCAAGCCAGGTGAGAATGACTGCAGGTGACTCGCTTCTTTGCTCTAGTGTTCACGTGACGTCTTTCGAGCGATGATTACCTCCCTTTGTTGGCTGATTCAGGCAACGCAGCCGAACGCCTTGAGACCTTATAATAATAATAATAATAATAATAATAATAATAATAATAATAATAATAATGTACATTTATCATGCGACCTTGAGACAGTCGCGCTGTGCACCGCCAGAGAGGACACGTACAGCTGTGTTAAGGCGCCGTTAAGGAGTGTCTCCAGCCGTTTCAGCCGTCGTGTGGAGCAGGACCGTCCCAACGACCTCGGCTCCAAGGGACCGTGTTGACAGCCGTCAGGTTGAACACTCACAGACATCGGTTTCAACCTGTCCGTTCCAAATATAGCTGACACAGCATAACAGGCCAAACGAATCGTATGTCAACATAGCCGTCAGGTTGAACACTCACAGACATCGGTTTCAACCTGTCCGTTCCAAATATAGCTGACACAGCATAACAGGCCAAACGAATCGTGTGTCAACATAGCCGTCAGGTTGAACACTCACAGACATCGGTTTCAACCTGTCCGTTCCAAATATAGCTGACACAGCATAACAGGCCAAACGAATCGTGTGTCAACATAGCCGTCAGGTTGAACACTCACAGACATCGGTTTCAACCTGTCCGTTCCAAATATAGCTGACACAGCATAACAGGCCAAACGAATCGTGTGTCAACATAGCCGTCAGGTTGAACACTCACAGACATCGGTTTCAACCTGTCCGTTCCAAATATAGCTGACACAGCATAACAGGCCAAACGAATCGTGTGTCAACATAGCCGTCAGGTTGAACACTCACAGACATCGGTTTCAACCTGTCCGTTCCAGCTGTAGCTGACATAGCATGACAGCTCGAGCGGGCCATGTGTCAACATAGCCGTCAGGTTGAAAAGACAGAATCGGTTTCAACCTGTCCGTTCCAAATCTAGCTGACACAGCTTGACAGTCCAAACGGACCGTGTGTTAGCAAAGCCGTCAGGTTGCACAGACTCAGAGAATCGGTTTCAACGTGTCCGTTCCAAATCTAGCCGACACAGCATAACAGGCCACACGGATTAGCTGAATCCGCCAGCCAATGAGCGCCCGCCGTTTGGACCGAAGAGAGAAATGCCGGAGGTCACAAAGACGGTTAATTGTCGACCTTCCCTTTCCCTTCTCGACCCGTGCTGTACCCTAGGCTGCGGCAGGCAGCACTTGTAAGACGGATAGATCCGACGGCCTGAGGTTCCAGTGATGTTCCTCCACCATACGGCTGCAACTGCTCGTCAGTCAACGCCTTTAGATTATCTATTTCTGTTTCATTCTCCTCTGCCCTATCCTACGCCTTGTGGTACACCTGCACTGAGTATTTTACTTTGAACAGTCAACGCCTGTGTACCATGGGGTGCAGCTGCACTGGTTCGCGGTGCAGTTGCACCGTGTACTTACTGTTGGAGCAGTCAAGGCCGGTGTATCCCGTGGTGCAGATGCACTTTCCGTCAGTGGGCCGGCAGGTGGCGCCGTGCAGACACTGGCACTGAAGTCTGCAGTCCTTGCCGTACAGACCCTGCGTACAGGCTGCAGACAGTTCGCCAGGCAGTAAGTAACAGACACACAGGCTGCAGACAGTTCGCCAGGCAGTAAGTAACAGACACACAGGCTGCAGACAGTTCGCCAGGCAGTAAGTAACAGACACACAGGCTGCAGACAGTTCGCCAGGCAGTAAGTAACAGACACACAGGCTGCAGACAGTTCGCCAGGCAGTAAGTAACAGACACACAGGCTGCAGACAGTTCGCCAGGCAGTAAGTAACAGTCACACAGGCTGCAGACAGTTCGCCAGGCAGTAAGTAACAGACACACAGGCTGCAGACAGTTCGCCAGGCAGTAAGTAACAGACACACAGGCTGCAGACAGTTCGCCAGGCAGTAAGTAACAGACACACAGGCTGCAGACAGTTCGCCAGGCAGTAAGTAACAGTCACACAGGCTGCAGACAGTTCGCCAGGCAGTAAGTAACAGACACACAGGCTGCAGACAGTTCGCCAGGCAGTAAGTAACAGACACACAGGCTGCAGACAGTTCGCCAGGCAGTAAGTAACAGACACACAGGCTGCAGACAGTTCGCCAGGCAGTAAGTAACAGTCACACAGGCTGCAGACAGTTCGTCAGGCAGTAAGTAACAGACACACAGGCTGCAGACAGTTCGTCAGGCAGTAAGTAACAGACACACAGGCTGCAGACAGTTCGCCAGGCAGTAAGTAACAGACACACAGACTGCAGTTCGTCAGGCAGTAAGTAACAGACACACTCTCTTCAGACAGTTCGTCAGGCAGTAAGTAACAGACACACAGGCTGCAGACAGTTCGTCAGGCAGTAAGTAACAGACACACAGGCTGCAGACAGTTCGTCAGGCAGTAAGTAACAGACACACAGCTGCAGTTCGTCAGGCAGTAAGTAACAGACACACCTTCAGACAGTTCGTCAGGCAGTAAGTAACAGACACACAGGCTGCAGACAGTTCGTCAGGCAGTAAGTAACAGACACACAGGCTGCAGACAGTTCGTCAGGCAGTAAGTAACAGACACACAGGCTGCAGACAGTTCGTCAGGCAGTAAGTAACAGACACACAGGCTGCAGACAGTTCGTCAGGCAGTCAGTAACAGACACACAGGCTGCAGACAGTTCGTCAGGCAGTAAGTAACAGACACACAGGCTGCAGACAGTTCGTCAGGCAGTAAGTAACAGACACACAGGCTGCAGACAGTTCGTCAGGCAGTAAGTAACAGTCACACAGGCTCCTAATGGTCAGTAACAGTCAGACAGATTCCTAATACTTAATAAGTCAGATAGGGTGCTAATAGTCAATAAAAGTCAGATAGGGTGCTAATAGTCAATGAAAGTCAGACAGGATCCTAATAGTCAGTAATTGTTAGACAGGATCTTAATAGTCAATAATAGCCAGACATGTTCCCAACAGGCCGTAACAGTCAGACAGGTTCCTAATAGTAAATAAACATCGCGCCTCTAGCATCTGTAGCCTACCCGAGTCTCGTTACACCACTTCGCCTTGTAGTCTACAGGCGCGTGCACACCGCTTAAGCTACAGACGTTTCCATCACTTGCTTTGGTTACAAGCGTCTCCATAACCTGCTTTGGTTACAAGCGTCTCCATAACTTACTCTAGTTATAACCGTCTCCATAACTTACCGGTGTTACAACCGTCTCCGTCACTTACATTGGCTACACACGCCTCCGTAACTTTTTGTGGCAACCGTTTCCATAACTTACTATGTTTACAAACGTCCCGTAAATTAATTGAGTTACAAACGTCTCCATCTCTAATTACCTTGGTTAGAAACATCTCCATAATTCACTTTAGTTACAAACGACTCCGTAACATACTTTGGTTACAAACGTCTCCATCTCTTAGTTTGGTTACAAACATCTCCATCATTAACTTTGGTTACAAACGTCTCCATCACTTACTTTGGTTACAAACGTCTCCATCACTTACTTGTTACAAACGTCTCCATCACTTACTTTCGTTACAAACGTCTCCATCACTTACACTGGTTACAAACGTCTCCATCACTTATTCTGGTTACAAACGTCTCCATCACTTACACTAATTACAAACGTCTCCATCACTTATTCTGGTTACAAACGTCTCCATCACTTACACTGGTTACAATCGTCTCCATCACTTACTCTTGTTACATACGTCTCCATCACTTACACTGGTTACAAACGTCTCCATCACTTACTCTGGTTACAAACATCTCCATGACTTACTTTGGTTACAAACGTCTCCATCACTTACTTTGGTTACAAACGTCTCCATCACTTGCTTTGGTTACAAACTTCTCCATCACTTACTTTGGTTACAACGTCTCCATCCTTACTTTGGTTAAAAACCCCATGGTTTCGTAAAAACTTTCCGACTTACTTTGGTTACAAACATCTCCATGACTCACTTTGGTTACAAACGTCTCCATGACTTACTTTGGTTACAAACGTCTCCATGACTTACTTTGGTTACAAACGTCTCCATGACTTACTTTGGTTACAAACGTCTCCATGACTTACTTTGGTTACAAACAACTCCATGACTTACTTTGGTTACAAACGTCTCCATCACTTATTTTGGTTACAAACTTCTCCATGACTTACTTTGGTTACAAACGTCTCCATCTCTTACTTTGGTTACAAACATCTCCATCACTTACACTGGTTACAAACGTCTCCATCACTTGCTTTGGTTACAAATTTCTCCATCACTTACTTCGGTTACAAGCGTCTCCCAAATAGCCGGTGATGCAGACGCAAACTCCCGTCACGTGATGGCAGTTGCCATAGAGACAGGCAGCGCATTGGTTGCGGCAGCTGGGGCCCCACGTGCCTGGGGGACAAGCTGAGGACGGGTGGAGGTCATAGAGTCACATCATGTTGAACAGCAACAAGGATGGTACAATGTAGGTCACAGAGTTAGTTACATCATGTTGAACAGCAACAAGGATGATACAATGTAGGTCACAGAGTTAGTTACTCCGTGTTGAACAGCAACAAGGATGATACAAGTAGGTCACAGAGTTAGTTACTCCGTGTTGAACAGCAACAAGGATGATACAAGTAGGTCACAGAGTTAATTACATCATGTTGAGCGACAATAAGGACAATACTAGTAATCAACAATGTTGTAAGCGGCTCGTCTCTAAATAACAGCGATCATTCTTTACAAGCTCTCTCTCTCTCTCTCTCTCTCT
>JABMCL010003332.1:222500-230000 GCA_018857735.1 Alviniconcha marisindica | reverse complement strand
CAGTGGTGACAGTGTGTGATGACAGTGGTGACAATGCCGTGATGACAGTGGTGACAGTGCCGTGATGACAGTACTATAATGGCAGTGGTGACAGTACCATGATTACAGTGATGACAGTACCATGATGACAGTGGTGACAGTGAGCGAAGACATGACACTGCAGACTGCGCGCGCGCGCGCACACTCACACCCACACACACACACACGACAATCACGCACGCACGCACGCACGCACACACACACACACACACACACACACACACACACACACACACACACACACACACACACACACACACACACACACACTGACCTGTCCCCCATAAACCCTGGCTGACAGAGGCAATGTCCAGTAACGGGGTCACAGTGGGCACCGTTGTAGCAGGAGCACGACTGCTGGCAGTTGGCACCGTACGTTCCCAGCGCGCAGGGCTCCGTGCAGTAGCGACCCTGGTGGACATGCACACGTCACACCGCATCAGCTCACGTCAGGTCAAGACGGTATATTAGAGCGCTCGAGAAAGCCATATGCGCTCCACCCCCTCTCTAAAACCTGTGTGTGTGTGTGTGTGTGTGTGTGTGTGTGTGTGTGTGTGTGTGTGTGTGTGTGTCGTGTTGTGTGTGTGGTGTGTGTGTGTTGTGTGTGTGTGTGTGTGTGTGTGTGTGTGTGTGTGTGTGTGGTGTGTGTGTGTGTGTGTGTGTGTGTGTGTGTGTGTGTGTGTGTGTGTGTGTGTGTGTGTGTGTGTGTGCGCGTCTGTGTGTTTGTATAATTTATATGTATGCATGTGTGCTGGAAGTGATGAGAAAACTGCAAAAAGAATTAATGTAGTGTGCTTGTTCAGATAATTAATAGGTTATGATTGATTAATTTCTTAATTCTGCACACCTTTGCCAAACCTCTTTTTTCTTTCTTCTTTCTGTTATGCCCTTCGGGCCCACGTTAGTTTGTGTAGGTACTTTAAGAATATTCTTTTACGTTACAAAGAGACACAGACGGAGAGACGGACGCAAACAGTGAAGGTTTGGTAAACAAAGAGACACAGACGGAGAGACAGACGCAGACAGTGAAGGTCTGATAAACAAAGAGATACAGACGAAGAGACAGACGCAGACAATGAAGGTCTGGTAAACAAAGAGACACAGACGGAGAGACAGACGCAGACAATGAAGGTCTGGTAAACAAAGAGACACAGACGAAGAGACAGACGCAGACAATGAAGGTCTGGTAAACAAAGAGACACAGACGGAGAGACAGACGCAGACAGTGAAGGTCTGGTAAACAAAGAGACACAGACGAAGAGACAGACGCAAACAGTGAAGGTTTGATAAACAAAGAGACACAGACGAAGAGACGGACGCAGACAATGAAGGTTTGGTAAACAAAGAGACACAGACGAAGAGACAGACGCAGACAGTGAAGGTCTGATAAACAAAGAGACACAGACGAAGAGACGGACGCAGACAGTGAAGAGACGTCAAAGAAGACTGGCCAAGCTGCCCCACACAGTGGCGTGTCGGCAGCAACGGTCAGCTCCACTCACGCGCCAGCCAGCCCCGCAGGTACAAGCCCCTGTTGCTGCGTCACACTCAGCCTCGTTCTGACACAGGCACCTTCCCTGACAATCCTGGCCGTGCGTACCCGCGCTGCACCTGTCCTCACACCTGCACACAGACAAGTACACACCTGTCACCCTAACCACATGTACTTACATCTGTACTTCTCACACCTGGACACAGCCAAGTACACACCTGTCACTGTGACCACATGCACTTACACCTAGTCACCCTGACCACATGCAGGTACACCTAGTCACCCTGACCACATGCAGGTACACCTAGTCACCCTAACCACATGCAGGTACACCTAGTCACCCTAACCACATGCAGTTACACCTAGTCACCCTAACCACATGCAGTTACACCTAGTCACCCTAACCACATGCAGTTACACCTAGTCACCCTAACCACATGCAGATACACCTAGTCACCCTAACCACAGGCAGTTACACCTAGTCACCCTAACCACAGGCAGTTACACCTAGTCACCCAAGGGAGATGTGAAACACTTACAGACCATTCAGGGAGATGTGAAACACTTACAGACCATTCAGGGAGATGTGAAACACTTACAGACCATTCAGGGAGATGTGAAACACTTACAGACCATTCAGGGAGATGTGAAAGACTTACAGACCATTCAGGGAGATGTGAAACACTTACAGACCATTCAGGGAGATGTGAAACACTTACAGACCATTCAGGGAGATGTGAAAGACTTACAGACCATTCAGGGAGATGTGAAACACTTACAGACCATTCAGGGAGATGTGAAACACAGACCATTCAGGGAGATGTGAAACACTTACTGACCATTCAGGGAGATGTGAAACACTTACAGACCATTCAGGGAGATGTGAAACACTTACAGAGGTCCCCTGAAACCAGGCTGACACGTGCAGGACCCGGTCACGTGATCACAGGTGGCGTTGTTCTGGCAGCGACACTCAAACTGACACAGGTTGCCATAGTAACCATTCCGGCATGTCTGATCACACGCCACGCCCACGTAACCTGGAACCAGCAAAACAACCAGCAATTAAAGGAGATACACAACAATCAGCAATTAGAGGGAATACACAACAAACAGCAATTAAAGGGGATACACAACAATCAGCAATTAAAGGGGATACACAACAATCAGTGATTAAAGGGGACCAACACAACAGCCATCAATTAAAGGGGACAAGCAGAACAGCAATTAAAGGAGACGACCCCAAGTCGACTTCAACACGCAGAAGACAGCTGGCAGAATTTATTGGTACGATGTGGTGCACTATCAATATTTCTGCAACGGAAGTATGTCATCTTAATTCCAGTACGTAGTTATGGGTATTTTTGTGTTAACGTCCCCCACCCCCCCACCCCCTTTTATTTGTGTACATGCAGTGCATAGAGCAGCATAGTGATGTAGTTCCCCCCCCCCCCCCCTTGTGTATAGCAATGTATAGAGCGTCATAGAGAGTAGTCCCCCCCCTTTGTGGCATGCAATGTATAGAGCGTCATAGATATGTAGTCCCCCCTCCCCCTTTGTGTCATGCATGCATAGAGCAGCATAGTGATGTAGCCCCCCCCCCCCCCCCTTTGTGTCATGTAGTGCATAGAGCAGCATAGTGATGTAGCCCCCCCCCCCCCCTTGTGTCATGTAGTGCATAGAGCAGCATAGTGATGTAGCCACCTCCCCTTGTGTCATAGTGTATAGAACATAGTGAGTAGCCCCCCCCTTGTGTATAGTAAATGTAAGAGCGTCATAGATATGTAGTCCCACCCCCCCATTGTGGCATCAATGTATAGAGCAGCATAGTGATGTAGCCCCCCCCCCCTTTGTGTCATGTAGTGCATAGAGCAGCATAGTGATGTAGCCTCCCCCTTTGTGTCATACAGTGTATAGAGCAGCATAGTGATGTAGCCACCCCCCCTCCCTTTGTGTCATGTAGTGCATAGAGCAGCATAGTGACGTAGCCCCCTCCCTCCCCTTTGTGTCATGCAGTGCATAGAGCAGCATAGTGATGTAGCTCCCCCCCCCTTTGTGTCATGTAGTGCATAGAGCAGCATAGTGATGTAGCCCCCCCTCCCCCCCCTTTGTGTCATGTAGTGCATAGAGCAGCATGTGATGTAGCCCCCCCCCCCCCTTTGTGTCATACAGTGTATAGAGCAGCATAGTGATGTAGCCCCCCCCCCCCCCCTTTGTGTCATGTAGTGCATAGAGCAGCAAGTGATGTAGCCCCCCCCCACCCTTTGTGTCATACAGTGTATAGAGCAGCATAGTGATTAGCCCCCCCTCCCCCCCTTTGTGTCATGTAGTGCATAGAGCAGCATAGTGATGTAGCCCCCCCCCCTTTGTGTCATGCAGTGCATAGAGCAGCATAGTGATGTAGCCCCCCCCCCCCCCATTTGTGTCATTAGTGCATAGAGCAGCATAATGATGTAGCCACAGGAGGGTGCTCTAGAAAAAATACACAAGCAAAAAGATCAAATGCTGAAGTAGAGGAAGAACAACAACACTAACCACAAAAACAACAAACAAACAAAGGAAAAGGAGACGATGACGACCATAATGATGATGATGATGACCATAATGATGATGATGATGACCATAATGATGATGACTACGGCAACAACGATGACGATGACAATAAAGATGAAGAAGAAGAAGTCAGGATCACAATTAATGCCTCACATGTCACCTTCCATAACTCGGGTGGATGGAAGAAGAAGAAGAAGAAGAAGAAGAAGAAGAAGAAGAAGAAGAAGAAGAAGAAGAAGAAGAAGAAGAAGAAGAAGAAGAAGAACAACAACAACAACAACAACAACAACAACAACAACAACAACAACAACAACAACAACAACAAGGGGCAGACAGGTCCAAGAAGGATTGTCACGTACCGTCCTGACAGAGGCAGTCCCCGGTTTCCGGGTCACATGTCCCGTGTCCACTGCACTGGCACTGCTGTCGGCACCCGTCCCCCCACCGGCCCTCCGCGCAGTCTGCAACACGCCACGTCATGTAGCCACACTGATAGACCCCCCCCCCCACACACACACACACACACCACCCCCACCAGCCCTCCGCACAGTCTCAAACACGCCACGTCATGTAGCCACACTGATAGCACACCCCCCCCAACACACACACACCACCCACACCCTCCGCACAGTCTCAAACACGCCACGTCATGTAGCCACACTGATAGCACCCCCCCCCACACACCACACACACCACCCCACAGCCCTCCGCACAGTCTCAAACACGCCACGTCATGTAGCCACACTGATAGCCCCCCACCCACCGCCACACCCCACCAGCCCTCCGCACAGTCTCAACACGCCACGTCATGTAGCCACACTGATAGCACCCCCACCCACACACACACGCACACCACCCCCAGCCCTCCGCACAGTCTCAAACACGCCAGTCATTGCCACACTGATAGCCCCCACCCCCAACCCCACCAGCCCGCACAACGGCAACACGCCACGTCATGTAGCAACATGACAGCACCCCTCACGCCCCCTCCCCCAGCCCCACCCAGACTGACCGCCAAACAGGCAGACACACAGATAGCCAAACAGGCAGGCAGACAGACAGTCAAACAGGCAGGCAGACAGACAGTCAAACAAGCAGACAGACAGACAGTCAAACAGGCAGACAGACAGATAGCCAAACAGGCAGATACACAGATAGCCAAACAGGCAGACACACAGATAGCCAAACAGTAGACAACTGACTCGCAGACAGATAACCAAACAAGCAGATAGATAACCAAACAGGTAGACTCATAACCAAACAGGCAGGCAACAGATAACTTAACAGGCAGACAGACAGATAGCCAAACAGGCAGACACACAGATAGCCAAAAAGTAGACAACTGACTCGCAGACAGATAACCAAACAAGCAGATAGATAACCAAACAGGTAGACTCATAACCAAACAGGCAGGCAAACAGATAACTAAACAGGCAGACAGACAGATAACCAAATGGGCAGACAGACAGATAACCAAACAGTAGACAACTGGCAGGTAAACAGACAGATGGAAGGACAGACAGAGGGAGGGAGGGACAGACAGACTGAGGGAGGGAGGGACAGCCAGACAGACAGACAGATAACCAAACAGTAGACAACTGGCAGGTAAACAGACAGATGGAAGGACAGACAGAGGGAGGGAGGGACAGACAGACAGGCTGAGGGAGGGAGGGACAGACAGACTGAGGGAGGGAGGGACAGCCAGACAGACAGACAGATAACCAAACAGTAGACAACTGGCAGGTAAACAGGCAGATGGAAGGACAGACAGAGGGAGGGAGGGACAGACAGACAGATAACCAAACAGTAGACAACTGGCAGGTAAACAGGCAGATGGAAGGACAGACAGAGGGAGGGACAGACAGACAGACAGAGGGACAGACAGACAAACAGACAGAGGTAGACAGACAGACGGAGGGAGGGACAGACAGACGGACGGACGGACGGAGGGAGGGACAGACGGACGGAGGGAGGGACAGACAGACAGATGGGCGGACAGACAGACAGACAGACAGACAGACGGACGGACGACGGACGGACAGACGGACGGACAACGGACAGACAGACAGACAGAAGGACGGACAGACGGACAGACAGACGGAGGGACAGACAGACAGACAGACAGGCGGACGGACAGACAGACAGACAGACGGAGGGACAGGCAGACAGGCAGACAGACAGACGGACGGACGGACGGACGGACGGACGGACGGACACAGACGGACGGACAGACAGACACGACAGACAGACAGACAGACAGACAGACGAGGACAGACGGACGGACGACGGACGGACGGACGGACGGACGGACGGACGAGGCGACGACGACAGACAGACAGACAGACAGCCAGCCAGCCAGCCAGCCAGCCAGCCAGCCAGCCAGCCAGCCAGCCAGACAGACAGACGGAGGGACAGACAGACAGACAGACAGACAGACAGACAGACGGACAGAGGGACAGACAGACAGACAGACGGACGGACTGACGGACACACGGACAGACAGACGGAGGGACAGACAGACAGACGGAGGACAGACAGACAGACAGACGGAAGGAGAGAGACAGGGACTGACTGTTGTTGCAGATGGCCCCTCTCCAGCCGGTGTGACAACGACAGGTGTCGGGCCCCACACACTGGCCTCTCTCGCACTCCGGTTGGCACACCGCTGTGGACAGGCAACGTCGCTCGCCTCACTACTGGCGTCGGCACTACTGTCCTCCTTACAGTCCTTACAGCCGTCCTTACGGTCGTCTTCATCGTCCTTACAGTCGTCTTCATCGTCCTTACAGTCGTCTTCATCGTCGTTACCGTTATGGCTACTTAAACTGACTGTAGTAAGGTCATATCTAGATGAAACACACACACGCACACACACACACACACACACACACACACACACACACACACACACACACACACACACGTACGCACGCACGCACAAACACGCATGCAGGCACGCACTCAGGCACGCACACACACACGTACGCACGCACACACACACGTACGCACGCACGCACAAACACGCCCGCAGGCACACACACCAACACACACACACACACACACACACACACACACACACACACACACACACACACACACACACACACACACACAAGCCCCAATATATCACAGTTACTCACGCTCGCACGTGGTGCCGTTGACCTCCACGTAACCTTGGCAACAGACAGGTCGCCGCCTGTAGCTGGTGCGTGTGATCACTTTGTACACCGTCTTCATCACCGTCCTGCACCACCACCACCACCACAACAACAACACAGCCACTGCACTCACCGCCACAACTCTGTCTGACACTGCCCCCCCCCCCCCCCACCACCACACACAACAACAACACCAGCCACTGCACTCACCGCCACAACTCTGTCACACTGCCCCCCCCCCCCCCCCCACCACCACCA
>JABMCL010003332.1:210000-212500 GCA_018857735.1 Alviniconcha marisindica | reverse complement strand
TTCAATGTCTTATCAGTTGAGGGAGGAAATGTCACAAAAACAGCGTCCATAAACGTCTGACGAGAAAAAGGGCCGAAGCGGAATGGAGCCGAGATCCTTCTCCTTACCAGCCTAAAGCCTTACCGCTGGGCCAAAGCGGCTCGCACCAAACAGATGAGTGGTCAGGGCGGTTACAAATACAGTGGTTGACTGAATGTGTCTTGCAGCTCTGGTGGGTTAGTTAGTTAGTTAGTTCGTTCGTGGATTTTAACGTCCGGTTAACCGACACCAGTTCAAAACGCAAGTCACTAAAGCACAAATTTGCCTAACTCGCTGTTACAAAGTTTTACCCCCCTCCCCCCCTCCACACACCTTTTCTCCCCGCCCCCTCCCCCCTTCCACAAACCTTCTTTTCTCCCCGCCCCCTCCCCCCCCCCCTCCACACACCTTCTTTTCTCCCCGCGCCCTCCCCCCCCTCCACACACCTTTTCGCCCCGCCCCTCCCCCCCCCCCACACACCTTCTTTTCTCCCCGCCCCCCCCCCCCCCACCACACACCTTCTTTTCTCCCGCCCCCTCCCCCCCCCCCCCCAACACACACACACAGCTTTCCTTGCCACCTGCCTGCAGCTCGGTAGCCATGGTGACGGCCATCGCAGCCTTCGCTGGAACCCCGGGGTTTGCGCGTTGGGCGTCAGACGTACTGTTCACTGGCTACCGGCGGGGACCCTAGTCCTAGGGGGTTGGTAGTGGGGGGGGGGGGGGGACTAGGAGGGTGAGTTGGGGGTGTGGGGGTGGGGATGGAAAACTAGGAGGGGGGAGGGGGAACTATGAGGGGGGAAACCTATGAGGGGAGGGAAAACATGAGGGGGGAAACTATGAGGGGAGGGGGAACTAGGAGCGGAGGGAAAACTATGAGGGGAGGGAAAACTATGAGGGGAGGGAAAACTCCCTCATAGTCCCCCCCTCTCCCTCATAGTTCCTCCCCCCCCCCCCTCATAGTCCCCCTCCCCCTCATAGTTTTCCCTCCCCTATAGTTTTTCTAAACTAAGGTGGGGCGGGTGGGGGGGGGGGACTGTGAGGGAAACAATGTGGGGGAGGCTCTGTGAGGGGAAAACTAATGGGGGGGGGGGGGACTGTGAGGGGGAAACTAAGGTGGGGGACCAAGTGGGGGGGGGGACTGTGGGGGAAAACTAAGGTGGGGGGGGGACTGTGAGGGGGAAAACTAAGGTGGGGGGGACTGTGAGGGGGGAGGGGGGGGGGGGGACTGTGAGGGGAAAACAAGGTGGGGGGGGGGGGGACTGTGAGGGGGAAAACTAAGGTGGGGGGGGGGGGAACTGTGAGGGGACTAGTGGGGGGAGGGTGGTGGGGGACTAGTGAGGGGAAAACTAAGTGGGGGGGGGGGGACTGTGAGGGGGAAAACTAAGGTGGGGAAAAACTAACAGGGGGAGGAATAAAGGTGGGAGGGGGAGGGGTTGGACTGGGAGGGGGAACAACAGGGGGAGGAAATGGTGGAGGGGGGGGGGGGGCGGGGGACTGTGAGGAGAGGGGGGGGGGGCGGGGGACTGTGATGGAGAGGGGGGTTGGTGGGAGGCGGGAGGGAATCTATAACCTGTGTAACTCTACACTGTCGTCACCACAGTGAGTACAGTCAGGATGGGCGCCATTTGAATGTTTCCTTACTGTGTGTGACAAACCCACTCGCTGACTACCCCATTAGACTGCAACTCGTAAAGAGAGAGCCGACCCAAAGCGACAGACTTAACAGCCCCAGTTCTACACACGCCACTCTCATATTTCATGGCTTATGGAGCAGGTCAGGTTGTACACACGTCTGCACGCTTCGTTGACCTGCTGCCTACACAAACCTGCTCTAGGTTCGACCTTCCTGGTTCATTAATGAATGGTTTTCCCAGATGAATGTTCCCCATCTCCCTTAAAAAGAAGCCACGTAAAGCGATACTGTGATATTGATTACAATAACTCTCCCTAAAAGAGATTAAAGAAATACTGTGATAATGATTACCACACTCCCTTAAAAAGAAGCGATGTAAAGCAAAACTGTGATAATTATTACAACTCTCCCTAAAAAAGCGATGTAAAGCAATTTGTGATGACGATTACAAGTCTCCCTTAAAAAGAAGCGATGTAAAGCAATACTGTGATGACGATTACAAGTCTCCCTTAAAAAGAAGCGATGTAAAGCAATACTGTGATCATGATTACAACTCTCCCTTAAAAAGAAGCGATGTAAAGCAATACCTTGATCATGATTACAACTCTCCCTTAAAAAGAAGCGATGTAAAGCAATACCGTGATCATGATTACAACTCTCCCTTAAAAAGAAGCGATGCTAAGCAATACCGTGATCATGATTACAACTCTCCCTTAAAAAGAAGCGATGTAAAGCAATACCGTGATCACGATTACAACTCTCCCTTAAAGAAAGAAGCGATGTAAAGCAATACCGTGATCACGATTACAACTCTCCTTTAAAAAAAAAAAAGCGATGTAAAGCAATA
>JABMCL010003332.1:200000-205000 GCA_018857735.1 Alviniconcha marisindica | reverse complement strand
AAGCTATAAAACCAGGGAGGTTATACAACAAGTGTACCGTATGTACAGCACACAGCAGTTAGAACTCTGCGACACAAAGCACGCCCCCCCCCCCTCTCTCTCTCTCTCCATCTCGCCCCCCTCTCTCCCCTCCCCCCCCCCCCCCCCCCCCCCCCCCCCCCCCGCATCATTCCAAGCCTCGCTTTCAGTCACCCGTCCTCCAAACTGTGACTCAAAGTGCAAGACAATCAGAGTGATTCCAAACTGGACGACTGTACCCCAAACTGGACGATTGTACCCCAAACTGGACGACTGTACCCCAAACTGGACGACTGTACCCCAAACTGGACGATTGTACCCCAAACTGGACGACTGTACCCCAAACTGGACGATTGTACCCCAAACTGGACGATTGTACCCCAAACTGGACGATTGTACCCCAAACTGGACGATTGTACCCCAAACTGGACGACTGTACCCCAAACTGGACGATTGTACCCCAAACTGGACGACTGTACCCCAAACTGGACGATTGTACCCCAAACTGGACGATTGTACCCCAAACTGGACGATTGTACCCCAAACTGGACGATTGTACCCCAAACTGGACGATTGTACCCCAAACTGGACGATTGTACCCCAAACTGAACTATTGTACCCTAAACTGAACTACTGTACCCTAAACTTAACTATTGTACCCTAAATTGAACTATTGTACCCTAAACTTAACTATTGTACCCTAAACGTAACTATTGTACCCTAAACTTAACTATTGTACCCTAAATTGAACTATTGTACCCTAAACTTAACCATTGTACCCTAAACTTAACTATTGTACCCCAAATGAAACTGAACTGTTGTACCCCAAATTGGACGATTGTACCCCAAACTGAACTGTTGTATCCCAAACTGAACGAATGTACCCCAAACTGGACGATTGTACCCCAAACTGGACGATTGTACCCCAAACTGGACGATTGTACCCCAAACTGAACTGTTGTACCCCAAACTGAACGAATGTACCCCGAATTGGGAGTTAGTCAGTTCTTGGACTTCTCCGTCCCATCGGCCGCAACAGGTCAGCTCCAGGTCAGCTCCAGGTCAGCACCAGGTCAGCACTAGGTCAGCTCAGCACGAATCACACGTTCACAGTGACTCCACACCAGATCAGATCAGGACGAATCACACGTTCACAGTGACTCCACACCAGATCAGATCAGGACGAATCACACGTTCACAGTGACTCCACTCCAGATCGAAATGCAAGTCACCATACAAATCCGGCGCACAGGTCTACACACAACCCAATCAACAGCAAACAAAAACCAGGCCAAAGCAGCCAAGGAGAGGGTGGCGAGAGAGAGATGGGGGTGGGGGGTGGGGGGTCATAAACTGAAGCATGGAATGCAAAACTCCATCTTAAAGTTTTGCTACAATGGCAGATTAAAGCATACTGGGGCTCACGAACATCTTATGGATATATCTTGCTCCCCAAACTCATCCGTTCAAATAACATATGTCTGTGAAATCTTTTATAAATGTCCTTTTTCCGTGGTCCGTAAGTAATTGAGTATGCGTGTGTGTGTGTGTGTGTGTGTGTGTGTGTGTGTGTGTGTGTGTGTGTGTGTGTGTGTGTGTGTGTGTGTGTGTGTGTGTGTGTGTGTGTGCGTGTGAGTGTGTGTGTGTGCGGGGTGTGTGGGGTGTGGTGGTGTGTGTGCGTGGTTGTGTGCTGGTGGTGCGTGGTGGGCGTGCGTGCGTGTGTGCTGTGGTGGTGTGTGTTGGTGTGTGTGTGTTGTGGTGTGTATGTGTGTGTGTGTGTATAGTGTGTGTGTGTGTATGTGGTGTGTGTGTGGGGTGTGTGGTGTGTGTGTGTGTGTGTGTGTGTGTGGTGTGTGTGTGTGTGTGTGTGTGTGTGTGTGTGTGTGTGTGTGCGTGCGTGCGTGNCGTACGTGCGTGTGTGCGTGCGTGTGTGCGTGCGTGCGTGTGGACACAGTTGATGTCATTTTGTTTCTTGGTTGTATGGTAGAGACTGTGGCGGGTTTGATGGGATCAGCAAAGACAGAAAGCTGACAGCGTTGAGAAGGGACGGCGTACGTCTGCCGAACACAAGAAGAGAGACCGGGGCGTCAGTGTAGGAGTTCGTTTCAAGAACGCCGATAGGCAGCTACACCAGCACTGTACACCTCCACACCGAGCAAACCTTTGAAACCTGAAGCTGGCCCTTTGCGTCCTTGACACTGACAGTGCTAATGCTTAACTCGTGTAGGGCTGTCTGCCGTTCTCCACACGACTGGTCGACATACTGTCTGACACTCACTACACCATTGGTGACATACTGTCTGACACTCACTACACCATTGGTGACATACTGTCTGACACTCACTACACCATTGGTGACATACTGTCTGACACTCACTACACCATTGGTGACATACTGTCTGACACTCACTACACCATTGGTGACATACTGTCTGACACTCACTACACCATTGGTGACATACTGTCTGACACTCACTACACCATTGGTGACATACTGTCTGACACTCACTACACCATTGGAGACATACTGTCTGACACTCACTACACCATTGGTGACATACTGTTTGACACTCACTACACCATTGGTGACATACTGTCTGACACTCACTACACCATTGGAGACATACTGTCTGACACTCACTACACCAATGGTGGACATACTGTCTGACACTCACCACACCACTGGTGGACATACTTAAACTCACTACACCATCGGTGGACATATTGTCTGACACTCACCACACCACTGGTGGACATACTGTCTGACACTCCCCTACACCACTGGTGGACATACTGTCTGACATCACCACACCACTGGTGGACATACTGTCTGACACTCACCACACCATTGGTGGACATACTGTCTGACACTCACACACCACTGGTGGACATGCTGTCTGACACTCACCACACCACTGGTGGACATACTGTCTGACACTCACTACACCACTGGTGGACATACTGACACTCACCACACCACTGGTGGACATACTGACACTCACCACACCACTGGTGGACATGCTGTCTGACACACACCATACCACTGGTGAACATACTGACGCTCACTACAGCACTGGTGGACATACTGTCTGACACATTTCACCACTGGTGAACATACTGTCTGACACTCACACCACTGGTGGACATGCTGACACTCACTACACCACTGGTGGACATACTGTCTGACAATCACCACACCATTGGTGGACATACTGTCTGACACTCACCACACCACTGGTGGACATGCTGTCTGACACTCAGCACACCACTGGTGGACATACTGTCTGACAATCACCACACCATTGGTGGACATACTGTCTGACAATCACCACACCATTGGTGGACATACTGTCTGACAATCACCACACCACTAGTGGACATGCTGTCTGACACTCAGCACACCATTGGTGAACATACTGTCTGACAATCACCACACGACTGGTGGATATACCTTTTGACACTCATCACATCACTGGTGGACATACAGTCTGACCAGTTCCCTCTCCAAACAACAATTACCACAAGCAGAAAAACAATAAGTAACAGCGATGACAATAAACGCAACAGGAGCAAAGACAGGGACAATAACGTCAACAATAATAAGGACGATACTGTCTGATACCTTGTAGTGAGTGTCAGACAGTATGTCCACAACTACTACAACAAGGGCCAACAACAACAACAACAACAACAACAACAAAAACGACAATAACAGCTACAACACTGACAAGGACGACAAGAACATGGACAGTAACAACAAAAACAACACTGACAAGGACCCCATCAAGAACAAGGACAATAACAAGAAAAACAAGGAAAATAACAACAAAAACAAGGACAATAACAACAAGAAAACAAGGACAATAACAACAAAAACGACACAAGAAGAGAAGATCAGAAGAATCAGGAGGGAGGGGGAGGGGGGACACCTGCCTATCTTCTTTTCTCGCTCACCTGGGCCCCACGAAGCTGTGTGCAATGTAAGTCCACCGAAACTGCAGTTTTTCACCTGCCAGCCGATCACACGAACACCTGATGAAGTGATGCTTAATGTCCTCAGATGTCAACTGACATATTAGGGACAAGTTGTGACCAATGCCGAAGCACGGTTCAATAATTCTTTACGTCCACGGAAAACAGAAGGCTGGTTAGGACGGACAGCCCAGGACGGCCACCGCGACTCTCACACAGCTCCTGAACACACGAACACCACTGCCAGTCAGCGGGAAGTAGGCACCAAAGAAAGACGACCGTCAGGCGTGTGAGCGAACCACAGGTAAAACTCCGCCGACAGCGCTCGACTTTTCGCTGCGCAAGTTGGCTGGGCTTTCTTCTTCTCTGCCTGCTTTCCTAACCACCACCAACAGTCAGTGGCACAGCGACATTAATAATTACAGACCTCTGTAATGACACTGTAGTGGGTTTGCGTATGACAGCTAAAGTAATGGAAAATAGACACACTGTGCAACCCTACACCACCTTTTTTTAAATCTAGATTCTGCGTCTTTTCGTCGCCGAGTCGGCCAGGTAGCTTTTAGTTCTAAGCGAGTGTTGTGTCGATCAACTGTGTGCGTGTGCGTTGACCCGAGACGCCACAAAGGCAGTGCCCACAGCTAGTTTACTTCGAGAATCAGTGTCGCGTGACCGGGTCTAACGCTTGTGTCACAGACCAAGGACTGGACAGAAGGAGAAACACGTCACACGACGTGTGGCTATTTTTAGATCCGTGCTGACACTGTTGTTGTAGTTGCGGTAATTTGACTATCTTGTCTCTGGCTGTGAGTTCGGGAGCTGGGTGAAAGTGGAGGTGGCCGTCCTGGGCTTTCCGTCCTAATGAGCCTTACGGTTTCTGTGGACGTAAAGCAACAGTGAACCACGCTTAGGCATTGGTCACAGTGTGTCCCTAATATGTCAACCCGACATCCGAGGACTTGAAGCTCTACATCATCATCATCATCATCATCATCATCATCCTCGATGTG
>JABMCL010003332.1:185000-187500 GCA_018857735.1 Alviniconcha marisindica | reverse complement strand
TGTCCAGTCCGTGCTTCACGGCGGCCGCTTGCCCGTTGTGTGACGCTCGGTCAAGCGAAGCTGTCCCGTCATCTCTTCCGGTCTTCTCCGCTCCGTGTTCCGACAGAACTGGGACTACGTTTGGCTGTCCCGTCGGATAACCTGACGTTTTCACGGGAAATGTGTCGGTCTCCTTCTCCGACCCACATTCCGAGAGAAGTTTGACAACGTCAGTGTGTCCGTTCTGTGACGCAATAAAAAGTGGCGATGCCCTGCTAGGTGTCTGGGTCTCCTTTTCCGCTCCACACTGCAACAGGACTCGGACCACGTCGGTGTGTCCGTTGTGCGCAGAAATAAAAAGTGGAGTTGTCCCGTCAGGCGTTTTTGTCTCCCTGTCCGCTCCACTCTCCAACAGAACTTTGACGACGTCCGTGTGTCCGTTCTGTGAAGCAACAAAAAGTGGAGTTACCCCGTCGTCCGTCCTGGTCTCTTTCTTCGCTCCATACTCCAGCAGAACTGTGACGACGTCCGTGTGTCCGTTCTGTGACGCCACAAAGAGCGGAGTTGTCCCGTCAGGCGTCGCCGTCTCCTTGTCGGCTTCAGAATCCAGCAGAACCCTGACGACGTCTGAGTGGCCAGTCTGCGCCGCGTGATGTAGCGGAGTTTCCCCGTGAATGCTCTCCGCCTCCTTCTCCGCTCCGTGCTTCAACAGAACCGTGACGACGTCAGCGTGTCCGCTCTGTGAGGCCAGGAAAAGTGGAGTTTTCCCCTCGAATGTTTTGGTCTCCGTCGCTGCTTCGTGCTCCATCAGAACCGTGACGACGTCTACGTGTCCTCTTTGTGCCGCAGAAATCAGTGGAGTTGTCCCGTAAGATGTCATCGTCTCCTTCTCCGCTCCACTGTCCAGCAGAACTTGGACGACGTCCGCGTGTCCGCTCCGTGATGCTCGATAAAGCGGAGTTATCCCGCCAGGTGTCGCCGCCTCCTTGTCGGCTCCACAGTCCAGCAGAGCTTCGGCGACGTCCGTGTGACCTTTCTCTGATGCGGCAAAAAGTGGAGTTTCTCCCTTAAGTGTTCTGGTCTCCTTTTCCGCTCCATTCTTCAACAGAACGTTGACGACGTCTGTGTGTCCGTTCTGTGACGCGACAGAAAGTGGAGTTGCCCCCGTAAGTGTTTTGATCTCCATCGCAGCTCCATGCTCCAACAGAACTTTGACGACGTCTGAGTGTCCGTTCTCTGATGCAATGAAGAGTGGAGTTGCCCCTTTAAGGCTTTGGATTTCCTTAGCTCCATGCTCCAACAGAACTTTGACGACATCTGTATGTCCGTTCTGTGACGCAGTAAAAAGTGGAGTTACACTCTCATGTGTTTTGATCTCCTTCTCAGCTCCATACTTCAGAAGAACGTTGACGACGTCTGCGTGTCCGTTTTGTGAGGCAATAAAAAGTGGCGCTGTCCCGTTAGGGATTTTGCTGTCCTTGTTAGCTCCACGCTGGAGCAGAACTTTGACGACGTCTGAGTGTCCGTTCTCCGCCGCTTGATAAAGCGGAGTTCCCAGCTCCGACGTTTTGACCTCAACCTCGGCACCATACTCCAACAGAACTCTGACAACGTCTGTGTGTCCTCCGTGTGACGCAAACAGTAGCGGAGTTGTTCCGCCAGGTGTTTTAGCCTCCCTGTCTGCTCCACTCGCCAGCAGAACTCTGACGACGTCTGTGTGTCCGTTCTGTGAGGCAAACAGAAGTGGGGTAGCCCCGCCCCGCGTCTTAATCTCCTTCTGCGCTCCGTTCTGCAACATAATTCTGACGATGTGCGCGTGTCCTGCGTGTGAGGCGATAAACAGCGGGGTAGTCCCGCCACAGGTTTTACTCTCCTTCTGCGCTCCGTTCTGCAAGAGAATTCTGACGATGTCTGCGTATCCGTTCTGTGAAGCCAACCACAGTGGAGTTGCCCCCTCGCAGGTTTTGGTCTCAGTGTCCGCGCCATACTGCAACAACACTCTGACGACGTCTGGGTGTCCTCCTAGTGCCGCCATCAACAGCGGGGTTGTCCTGTGACGTGTTTCCGTCTGGCTCTTCGCGCCACACTCCAGCAGAACCCTGACCACGTCCGTGTGTCCGTTCTGTGACGCCATCAACAGCGGAGTTGCCCCCTTCGGTGTTTTGGACTCCTTCTCGCTCCGTGCTCCAGCAGACGTTTGACGACGTTTAGGTGACCCCTGTGTGAGGCGATGAAAAGCGGTGTTTGGCCGTAAAAGGCGTCCGTCTCCTTCTTCGCTCCTTTCTGCAACAAAACCTTGACGACGTCTGCGTGTCCGTTCTTTGACGCTTGATAAAGTGGAGTTTGTCCGTAGAACGAGTCAGTCTCCTTCTCCGCCCCACAGTCCAACAGAACTTCGACGACGTCAGTGTGTCCGTTCTGTGATGCCAGTAAAAGTGGAGTTGCCCCAACGGATGCTTTGTCCTCCTTCTCCGCTCCAAACTCCAACAAAACATTGACGACGTCTGTGTGTCCGTTCTGT
>JABMCL010003332.1:172500-177500 GCA_018857735.1 Alviniconcha marisindica | reverse complement strand
ATCAGAATGTACTGCTTGAGATTTCTGTATATATCCATTTTTCCTCCTCCTGTTCGTGCGATGCGTGTGGTTCTTTGCTTTTGTTTCCTGTTTTACTCTGCAGTCCAGGACTAACAGAGAGTAGAATGTGAGCAGTTATACGTTCCTGGATTAATAGAGAGTAGAATGTGAGCAGTTCTGCGTTCCTGGACTAATAGAGAGTAGAATGTGAACAGTTATACAGTCCTAGACTAATAGTGATTAGAATGTGAGCAGTTATGCGTTCCTGGACTAATAGAGAGTAGAATGTGAGCAGTTCTGCATTCCTGGACTAATAGAGAGTAGAATGTGAGCAGTTCTGCATTTCTGGACTAATAGAGAGTAGACTGTGAACAGTTATACATTCTTGGACTAATAGTGATTAGAATGTGAGCGGTTCTGCAGTCCTGGACTAATAGAGAGTAGACTGTGAGCAGTTCTGCATTCCTGGACTAATAGAGCGTAGAATATGACAGTTCTGCATTCCTTGACTAATAGAGTGTATAGTGTGAGAAGTCCTACATTCCTGGACTAATAGAGCGTAGAACGTGAGCAGTTCTGCATTCTTGGACTAATAGAGTGTATAATGCGAGCATTCCTGCATTCCTGGACTAATAGAGTGTATGATGCGAGCATTCCTGCATTCCTGGACTAACAGAGTGTATGATGCGAGCATTCCTGCATTCCTGGACTAACAGAGTGTATGATGTGAGCAGTCCTACGTTTCTAGACTAACAGAGTGTATGATGTGAGCAGTCCTACGTTTCTAGACTAACAGAGTGTATGATGTGAGCAGTCCTACGTTTCTAGACTAACAGAGTGTATGATGTGAGCAGTCCTACGTTTCTAGACTAACAGAGTGTATGATGTGAGCAGTCCTACGTTTCTAGACTAACAGAGTGTATGATGTGAGCAGTCCTACGTTTCTAGACTAACAGAGTGTATGATGTGAGCAGTCCTACGTTTCTAGACTAACAGAGTGTATGATGTGAGCAGTTCCGCGGACCGTTGTGCAGATTGTTATCCTAAGGCTGTAACCGCACAGCCGTGTGGCAAACAAAGTCAAGAGAGTCGTACTCGGCACGTCTGGCTACTCCCTCTGACCAAACGGGGCAAAGATGGAGAGAACGAGTGAGGGAGGTGGGGAAAGGGGTGGTGGTGGTGTGTGGCGGGGGGGGGGCAAAGATGGAGAGAACGAGTGAGGGAGGTGGGGAGAGGGGTGGAGGGGGGAGCGGGGAAGGGGGGGGGGGGCAAAGATGGAGAGAACGAGTGAGGGAGGTGGGGAGAGGGTGGGGGGGGGGGGGGGGGGGGGGGGGGGGGGGGGGGGGGGGGGACGGGGGAGAGATGGGGGAAGCAATAAGACCAGGATGGTTCTAATGTAACTTGACTGAAAATAACAGTGTGGCAGTTTACAAATCATGGCGGGCTGAGAAGAGCCTCGTATCAGATTCCCATGTTACTAAGTTCAAGGGCAAGTACTCCTCTAAGGGAAATAACCCTACTATTAGCACGGTGTCTAACACCTCCCTCCTTTTGAGTTATTATTTTGCATTTTGATTTCCATCGAAATAAATGTTAACATGTTCTTTACTATCAATCTCACTCATGACTGAGATGTCAGCTCCAGTATCAACTTGATCTTGAACGCAACATCACTTTCCTTGATCTTGATGTTGATCATCCAAGGCTTGTTACTATCTGCAATGACAGAATCTATTGCAAAAGCTTCTTGATCTGCTGCAACTTGATGAACGTTCTTACACTTACGCTTGAAGTATCCTTCAAGCGGGATAGCTCAGTGGGTAGAGCGCCGGACTCGTGATTCAAAGGTCGCGGGTTCGAATCCCTGCAGGAGCGGCGGGAGAATTTTCTAGTTTTTATGGTCAACTTCCTGTGCTGACTCTTATTTCGGTATCCGTCCCACCCCCGTGTTACCGCAGTAGCACGTAAAAGATCCCAGTCATTCTGCCAAACGTGCAGGTGGCAGGTTACAGCTAAACACACATACATCTTACGTATGTGGCTTTGCATGAAGTGACATGGTGCAGGGTTGTACGGTGTACACAGAACTTGCGCCGAAACGGCAGTAGTTTCATGTGGCACCAGCCATGCCAGCGCTGTAAGTACACCACTTCGGTGGATATTCAACAACGCGCTATAAAAAGCTAGTCACTCGTGTAGAATCACATGCGAGCGTAGTGAGTCTGCTCGAGAGCGGAGAACAGCGCTATAAAAAGCTAGTCACTCGTGTAGAATCACATGCCAGCGTAGTGAGTCTGCTGGAGAGCGGAGAACAGCGCTATATAAAAGCGATACTCATCATCCTTTCTTGTGGCATTGTCTACAGATATGTCCACGTGCAGGGCAGTGTCCATTTGGGCAATCTTCATAACCTCATCCGCCACACTCTCTAGTCCCTCCATCACTGTACGACTGTGATGCATGAATGTCGAATGTCTCGTTGCACCTCTATCTGAGTGTGTCGTTACACCCCTACGTGCACGTGGCGTGTGTCTCTTCACTGGCCTACCGCTAAGTGTCTCGTCAGCGTCACTCGCCGATGACGTACTGTGACCTTGCTGTTTCATGTTCTTTGGTCTGCTCGTGCTGTCGTGCGATCTCTAGTGCCTGGCTTGTAAGATTCAGATTATGCATCAACTGCAGCCTCTCTTTCAAGCCAACGTCAAACGTATCTCTCACTTGGTCTTCAGTATATCTGCATTGGTGACTGTGAGAGTGAACCACTAACGACCTAGCGGTTCTCTCAACAATTCTTCTATTGTCTCATCGTCTTTCTGTTGCCGCTCTTGACCGCGGAATTTGTTTGTTCATGGATAATGTTGCGTTTTACAATGAAGTAGCCTGAAACAGTGAAATCCAAACTGGTCCCCCTCCCATCACGTCAACGACGCACCCGTGACAAACAGTTCACTGCTGACCGCCAGAACCCAGGAGAGAGGCACCTCCTTCCTCCCAGAAACCACCAGGGACTGGAACTCGTTGCCATGGAAGTGGTGGAGGCCCTCACACATGACGCTTTCGTGTCAAGTCAAGGGTATCAAACTGAACAATTACCTACAGCTCCATTTCTTGTCTGGCGTCGGCTCCTTCCCCCACTGTCCTTTCGTCGAACGTCAGAGTCTGGAATATCTTCTTGGATTCGGGCCCCATCACACAGAGCAAAGTGTCTCTTTGGGTGACGCCATCTTCTTTTGACATTTTGGAAGCGTTTCTAAACCGGCCGGACTCTTTCACCCACTCGGGCCATTCTTCTGCTCGACAGGAGAACTGCTTCGGTGGCTTCAGGCGCATCATGCTGTTAGTTTATTTCTGACGCCATGTAATAAAGATCAGCATGGTTCTGATGTAGCTTTACTGAAAACAACAATGTGGCACTTTTACAAATCATGGCGGGATGAAGATTCTCATTTTATTTGCCTAAGTTCAAGGGCAAGTACTCCGCTACGGGAAATAACCCAACTACTAGCATGGTGTCTGAACAGGGGATGAGGGGTGGGGTTGGAGAGAGAGAGAGAGAGAGAGAGAGAGAGAGAGAGAGAGAGAGAGAGAGAGAGAGAGAGAGAGAGAGAGAGAGAGAACTCGAACTCGAAAACTAAGTTTTTGCAAGGTTTGAAGTTTTTGCTTGACGGAGTTGTCGAGTGAGTGACAAGACTTAGCTACAGAAGGCTATACTTGTTTTGAATATATCCATCCTTAGTCTAGACAAACTAAGGTGATAGTTCCTAGAGTAAGAATAGTGCGAGGGAGTGTGTGTGTATAGAAGATGTCTCATATATATTTAAAAAAAGTGCCATAGTCTTTTCCCCTCTCCCTTACTGTTCTTCATAACATAAGCTTTGACTGTTTCTCTTTTTTACTGCCTTGAACTGCTGGTTGTATGCTCATAATGTATAACTGAGTAATGTATGCATGTGTGCATCTCAGTGGCGCTTTGAATACACTGTTTTGTGTGGAAATTCTCATGTATAACGTTTCACTCCCTCATTCATGCCTATATATGTATATAAATGATGCCTGTAATTTTATACTTAGTCATCAGTAGTTTAGCAAGGACTAGTTGTTAGACAGGTTTTTGACTAAACCTAAACTACAATCATCCTTGTAAAATAAAGTTTTCGAGTTCGAGTTCTCTCTCTCTCTCTCTCTCAGTCTCAGTGTCTCTGTCTCTCTGTCTCTCTGTCGCTGTCTCTCTGTCTCTCTGTGTGTTTAAAATCCGACTTTTGCAGGTTTCCTCTGTGAATTTCACCAAAGCACACAACTCACGCGTTCGTTCGTTCCGGTGTTACTTAATGTCCTCGGATGTCGGTTGACATAAATAGGGACAAGCTGAGACCAGTGCGTGAGCATGGTTCAATATTGCTTTACGTCCACGGAAACCATAAGGCTCGTTAGGACGGAACTTGAAGCCCAGGACGACCACCTCGACTTTCACACATCTCCTGCCGGAACTCTGACGGCAACTCACTCGTGCAAATCTATAAGATCTTTTTCTTATGCTAGCCCATCTGTCTCAGTGGAACAACTCCGCCACTCACTCTGATTCTACCTCCTCTTTCAAAGCCTCCCTCAAGACGCACCTGTTTAATAATTATTTCTACACTGTTTTTCACAGCCCTGCTTATCCCCTCGTCCGACGCTGTTGTGTGTGTGTGTGTGTGTGTGTGTGTGTGTGTGTGTGTGTGTGTGTGTGTGTGTGTGTGTGTGTGTGTGTGTGTGTGTGTGTGTGTGTGTGTGTGTGTGTGTGTGTGTGTGTGTGTGTGTGTGTGTGTATGTGTGTGTGTATGTGTGTGTGTGTGTGTGTGTGTGTGTGTGGTTAGTGATATTGTAAAGCGCTTTGTGCTGCCACTGACCTTGTCAGTGTGGTAGATGGGCGCTCCAGGATAGAAATCCTCTTTATTATTATTATTAAATCTACTCTGCTTACACATATTTATTTACAGCACGGTGTAAGCGCCTTGCGC
>JABMCL010003332.1:160000-167500 GCA_018857735.1 Alviniconcha marisindica | reverse complement strand
AATTACTGAATTAGCCATTTTATAAGGTATAAAAATTTCTGAGCACACCCATTCATCGTAAGGTATAAAAAGTTCACAGCACATGTATGCATTTATCGTAAGGTATTAACAGTTCACAGCGCACACATTCATCAGGAGAGCTGGCCTGGCCCGGCAGTAAGGTGTTAGGCTGGTAAGCCGAAGGGCCTCAGCTTGATTCTTGATTCTGCTTTAGCTCTCCTTTCTCAACAGAAAGGTTATGGTCTGTGCACACTGTCTTGTGACTTTGTCCCTCACAATTAATGAAACAGGAAAATGGCTCATTGCTGCTGGTCTTAATGCAGGAGTCATTCCGGTGGTGACAGTGTAGCGATAGCTATAATCTCCCTCTCACCCCACCTCCATACCCACGTCCCTAATAAGGCTGATGGTTTCTGTGGATGTTAAGCACCGTGTTTACATTTGCCGTAAGGTATAAGAGAGGTTCACAGTTCACACATTCATCTAACACAGTCAGTACTACTGAGCAGTATCAGGCCACAGAAGAACTTAACTGAAGTCTCTTAACTCATAAAAAATAAGTGTCCAAAAGCTAATAAGTGTCTAGTTCTGCATCGCATTTTTCACAATTTAACTGTTGTTTAAGTGTCATTTTGTATTTTTATCAAGGGGATTACCCCTAAAAATAGCATTCCAGGGAGGAAGATTATATATATTTTATATCTACCTATCGCTACACTGTCACCGCAAGAATGACTCCTGCATTAAGATGGACAGCAATGAGAGCCACTTCAATGTTTCATTAATTGTGAGTGACAAAGTCACAAGACAGTGTCCACAGACCACAACTTTTGAAGAGAAAGGAGAGCTGAAGCAGATTCGAACCGAGGTTCCTCTGCTTACCAGCCTAACGCCTTACCGCTAGGCCAAACCGACTCACTGGCTTATCTCTTTGGGCCCCTTTTCGTGGGCAGTGAAATGAGTGGCCATTAGCTGGCCTGGTGGCACGGCCAGGTGGCCGTGTGGTGGGGCCGGGAGCGAGTGGCCGTGTGGTGGGGCCGGGAGCGAGTGGCCGTGTGGCGGGGCCGGCAGTGAGTGGCCGTTAGCTGGCCGTGTGGGGGGGCCGTTAGCTGGCCGTGTGGGGGGGCCGGCAGTGAGTGGCCGTTAGCTGGCCGTGGGGGGGGCCGGGGCGGGGTGGGGGGGCCGGCATGGCCGAGCTGGCCGGTGGGGCCGTTAGCTGGCCGTGTGGGGGGGCCGGCAGTGAGTGGCCGTTAGCTGGCCGTGTGGTGGGGCCGGGAGCGAGTGGCCGTGTGGGGGGGCCGGCAGTGAGTGGCCGTTACTGGCCGTGGCCGTTAGTGGCTGGGGGCCGGCAGTGAGTGGCCGTTAGGGGTGGGGGCCCTTAGCTGGCCGTGTGGGGGCATGAGTGGCCGTTAGCTGGCCGTGTGGGGGGCCGTTAGCTGGCCGTTGGGCCGGCAGGAGTGGCCGTTAGCTGGCCGTGTGGGGGGCCGTTAGCTGGCCGTGTGGGGGGTGAGTGGCCGTTAGCTGGCCGTGTGGCGGGGCCGTTAGCTGGCCGTTTGGCAGGTGGCCGTTAGCTGGCCGTTGGCGGGGCCGTTAGCTGGCCGTTTGGCGGGGCGGCAGTTAGCTGGCCGTGTGGCGGGGCCGATTAGTGGCCGTGTGGCGGGGCCGTTAGCTGGCCGTTTGGCGGGTTAGCCTGGCGATGGGAGGCCGTTAGCTGCCGTCTGGCGGGGCCGTTAGCTGGCCGTTTGGCGGGGCCTGGCGTGGTGGCCGTTAGCTGGCCGTGTGGCGGCGGCGTGAGTGGCCGTCTGGCGGGGCCGTTAGCTGGCCGTTTGGCGGGGCCGGCAGGGCCGTTAGTGGCCGTGTCGAGCGGGGCCGTTAGCTGGCCGTTTGGCGGGGCCGAGATGGCCGTTGGCGGGGCCGTTAGCTGGCCGTTGGGGCCGTTAGGGCCTGTGGCAGCAGAGTGGCCGTCTGGCGGGGCCGTTAGCTGGCCGTTGTGGCGGGGCCGGCAGGAGTGGCCGTGTGGCGGGGCCGTCTGTGGCCGTGTGGCGGGCCGTTAGCTGGCCGTGTGGCGGGCCGTTAGCTGGCCGTGTGGCGGGCCGTTGTGGCCGTGGGCGGCCGTTAGTGGCCGTTGGCGGGCCGTTAGCTGGCCGTGTGGCGGGCCGTTAGCTGGCCGTGTGGCGGGGCCGTTAGCTGGCCGTGTGGCGGGGCCGTTGCGGCGGGCCGAGTGGCGGGCCGTTGCTGGCCGGCGGGCCGTTAGCTGGCCGTGTGGCGGGCCGTTAGTGGCGTGTGGCGGGCCGTTAGCTGGCCGTGTGGCGGGCCGTTCTTTAGCTGGCCGTGTGGCGGGCCGTTAGCTGGCCGTTGCGGCCGTTAGCTGGCCGTTGCGGCCGTTAGCTGGCCGTAGCTGGCCGTGTGGGGGCCGTTAGCTGGCCGTGTGGCGGGCCGTTAGCTGGCCGTGTGGCGGGCCGTGTGGCGGGCCGTTAGCTGGCCGTGTGGCGGGCCGTTAGCTGGCCGTGTGGCGGGCCGTTAGCTGGCCTGTGGGGCCGTGTAGCTGGCCGTGTGGCGGGCCGTTGGGCGTGTGGCCGTTGGCGGGCCGTTGCGGCCGTGTGGCGTGTGGCCGTGCCGTGTGGCGGGCCGTTAGCTGGCCGTGTGGCCGGGTAGCTGGCCGTGTGAGCTGGGCCGTTAGCTGGCCGTTGCGGCCGTGTGGCGGGCCGTTTGGCCGTGTGGCGGGCCGTGTGGCCGTGTGGCGGGCCGTTAGCTGGCCGTGTGGCGGGCCGTTAGCTGGCCGTGTGGCGGGCCGTTAGCTGGCCGTGTGGCGGGCCGTGTGGGCCGTTGTGGCGGGCGTGTGGCGGGCCGTTAGCTGGCCGTGTGCGGCCGTTAGTGGCCGTGTGGCGGGCCGTTAGCTGGCCGTGTGGCGGGCCTGTTAGCTGGCCGTGTGGCGGGCCGTTAGCTGGCCGTGTGGCGGGCCGTTAGCTGGCCGTGTGGCGGGCCGTTAGCTGGCCGTGTGGCGGGCCGTTAGCTGGCCGTGTGGCGGGCCGTTGCTGGCCGTGTGGCGGGCCGTGTGGCGGGCCGTGTGGCGGGCCGTTAGGGGGGGGGCCGTTAGCTGGCCGTGTGGCGGGCCGTGTGGCGGGCCGTGTGGCGGGGGGCCGTTAGCTGGCCGGGTCCCGACGCCGTTGTTGAGGGACAGGGCAGAGAGCCGCCCGCCGTTCCTTCCGCTCCGCTGCTCCCTGTGCCGGGAGGCGGCCGGTGAGCGGTGAGCGGTGAGCAGCCACGCGTGGCGGCCACAGGTGCCTTACTCCGCACTTGCCGCTCGGTGCACCCCGAGGGAGAGGTGTCCGGCTGGGCGCTAATCGCCCCCCGAGGGGGTCACCGGAGCAAATTAAGGCACTGGCCGGGTGAATCAACGGAGAGGTGGGCGGTGCGCTGTGACAAAGCACGCGTCTGTATTCAGTCGTCTTCAGACGGTGCACTCCCTCCACTGACACACACTGACACACACTGACACACACACACCCTCAGCACTGTGGCTGGTCTTCGGGTCGGGTCGCCCTTCACACAGTTCCTAGCCAGTGAGTAAGTAAACATGGTGCTTAACGTCCACAGAAACCGTAAGGCTTATTAGGGACGGGGGTATGGAGGTGGGGGAAGAGGGAGATTATATACCTATCGCTACACTGTCACCACCAGAATGATTCCTGCATTAAGATGGGCAGCGATGAGAGCCATTTTAATGTTTCAGTAGGAAGTGATGGACAAAGTCACAGACAGTGTCCACAAACCGCAACCCGTTTTTGAAGAGAAAGGAGAGCCGAAGCGGTATCGAACCGAGGTCCTTCCGCTTACCAGACTAACGCCTTACCGCTGGGCCAAACCGGCTGACTGCACAGTTCCTGGGCTTTGCTCCGTCTCTATACCCTGTCTTGGCTTGCATAAACAGGTAGCGCACTGACCAAGTCACTTGAGAAAACAGCATGTTTATTGTGCTTATTATCTGAAACTCCAGTGTTCTACTGTTTCAGTTTGCACTGTTGGTAGTGGTTTAAGACATCTGTTGCAGACATCTGGTTGTATGTAGTTCTAGCTTTTACGTTTTAGTTATAGTTTAAAACCGGAGCTAAGAATAGAGTTCGCCGGCTTAGGCATAAACTTGGCTGTGCTTGTATGACTGTCGTAACCGACGTGTCGTGGCCTCTAGCAGTGGCTATGGACATTTGAGTTGCCCGAGATCAAAGACGCTCACCAGTAAAACTGCTAAGTCCCCTAAGTAGTGTGACCTGCTAGTTGTACCTCGGAGAGCTCTGACTGTAGCCATAAACATCCCGTTTCCACAGTCGGTTACTATTTAAGCCCCTTTAATTAGCTTTTGGGGCAGTTTGGCTCCCAGTCTAAGGGTCGCCAAGGTCCATGAAGTTAAAGGGGATACCGGGCGAGGAAGAATCATGGCGATGTCGTTAGGAATGGCAGAGAGTTTCTTCTCTCGGTTTGTGCTGCAGTTGGTTGAAAATAACACACAGACTTTCTTCTGTCGGTTTGTGCTGCAGTTGGTTAACACACACTTTCTTCTGTCGATTTGCGCTGCAGTTGGTTAACACACACTTTCTTCTGTCGATTTGCGCTGCAGTTGGTTAACACACACTTTCTTCTGTCGATTTGCGCTGCAGTTGGTTAACACACACTTTCTTCTGTCGGTTTGCGCTGCAGTTGGTTAACACACACTTTCTTCTGTCGGTTTGCGCTGCAGTTGGTTAACACACAGTTTCTTCTGTCGGTTTGCGCTGCAGTTGGTTAACACACAGTTTCTTCTGTCGGTTTGCGCTGCAGTTGGTTAACACACAGTTTCTTCTGTCGGTTTGCGCTGCAGTTGGTTAACACACAGTTTCTTCTGTCGGTTTGTGCTGCAGTTGGTTAACACAAAGTTTCTTCTGTCGGTTTGTGCTGCAGTTGGTTAACACAAAGTTTCTTCTGTCGGTTTGTGCTGCAGTTGGTTAACACACAGTTTCTTCTGTTGGTTTCTGCTGTAGTTGGTTAACACACAGTTTCTTCTGTCGTTGTGTGCTGTAGTTGGTTAACACACAGTTTCTTCTGTTGGTTTCTGCTGTAGTTGGTTAACACACACTTTCTTCTGTCGGTTTGTGCTGCAGTTGGTTAACACACAGTTTCTTCTGTCGATTTGTGCTGCAGTTGGTTAACACACAGTTTCTTCTGTCGGTTTGTGCTGTAGTTGGTTAACACACAGTTTCTTCTGTTGGTTTCTGCTGTAGTTGGTTAACACACAGTTTCTTCTGTCGTTGTGTGCTGTAGTTGGTTAACACACAGTTTCTTCTGTTGGTTTGTGCTGTGGTTGGTTAAAAATAACACACTTTCTTCTGTCGAGTTCTGCTGTAGTTGGTTAAACACACAGACTTTCTTCTGTCGATTTGTGCTGTGGTTGGTTGAAAATCGACGATTGAAAGTCGTGAAAACATCCCGTAACCGCTGTCATTTCGTATGATGTTGGTGTGGCACAGACTGTGTCTGTTACGTATGATGTTGGTGTGGCACAGACTGTGTCTGTTACGTATGATGTTGGTGTGGCACAGACTGTGTCTGTTACGTATGATGTTGGTGTGGCACAGACTGTGTCTATTACGTCGCAGGCCGACATTTGTCTGCATTCCGTGGAATTGATTCTGCATCAAGTGGTTATAAATAACTGGTAAAGAGCAAAACAAGGTGGCTGGACCCCGAGGAGTTGAGATTGGCACACACACACACACACACACACACACACACACACACACACACACACACACACACACACACACACACACACACACACACACACACACACAACAACACACAACAACAACAACAACAACAACAACAACAACAACAACAGTTTCCATAGCATTACTGATAGTAGAAGCAACACGAAGGATGCAGATTGTGGACATTTGCACAGTTTTGCATTGTCGCCACGCCTTTTTGGGTCCTGTTGAAGTTCAAGTTAAGTGTTGTTTTACGTCCACAGAAACCGTAGGCTTATTAGGGACGGGAGCCCAGGACGTCCACCTCGACTTTCACACAGTTCCTGAACTCTGTTTCGGGTCCTTTCCTTCAGGTGATGCTTAGTGTCCCCGGATGTCGGTTGACATATTAGGGACAAGCTGAGACCAATGCGTGAGCACGGTTCAGTATACCTTTACGTCCACGGAAACCGCAAGGCTCGTTAGGACGGACAGCCCAGGACGGCCACCTCGACTCTCACACAGCTCCTGAACTATGTGATTGTGGGTCCTCTCCCGGTGTCCCCTTTAAGGCGAGCCACTGTAGTGGCGCTGACGGACCGCGCAGCCTGCCAGCCGTTCCGCCATTGATTGGTTGATGGGCTCTTGATGGACTCCGCCTCTGGGCGCCGCTCTGGCACTGCTGCTGCTCCGTCTGCGGCTACAGGCTGCTGATCATGCACACAAGGGGATGTGCTCATCACGGAGGAGGGGGGGGAGGGGGGGGGGGGGGTATTGATCAGCGGAGCTGGCCGCGGTGGCGTGGTGATCCAGTGAGCCGTGGCTGAACGTGGGCTAGACGTGTATGGGTACATGTCTACATGGAAAATACATGTGGAAGATACGTTGTAAGATACATGTCAGGTGTGGAAGGTTTGTTGTAAGATACATGTAAGGTGTGGAAGGTTTGTTGTAAGATACATGTAAGGTGTGGAAGATATGTTGTAAGATACATGTAAGGTGTGGAAGGTATGTTGTAAGATACATGTAAGATGTGGAAGATATGTTGTAAGATACATGTAAGATGTGGAAGGTATGTTGTAAGATGTGGAAGAGAAATGTTGTAGCGTCTAGGTGTGGACAGGCTTTGCTGACGTATGTCAGTGTTGAGCTGTCATCTCTCTACATGTAAGATGTAGAAGGTGTGTTGTAAGGTGTGGAAGATATGTTGTAAGATGTGGAAGAGAAATGCTGTAGCGTCTAGGTGTGGACAGGTTTTGCTGACGTATGTCAGTGTTGAGCTGACATCTCTGTCTGTCTGTCTGTCTGTCTATCTGTCTGTCTGTCTGTCTGTCTCTGTCTCTGTCTCTCTCTCTCTCTCTCCCCCCCCCCTCTCTCTCTCTCTCTTTCTCTGGCTGTTAGATAGGTCCAAATGGACCTAACGCTAATATCCTTGAGTATTAAAGTTTTCAAGCTCTCTCTCTCTCTCTCTCTCTCTCTCTCTCTCTCTCTCTCTCTCTCTCTCTCTCTCTCTCACTCTTCCTGTTTCATTGACCTGTATTCTTCTGTTAGACATAAACACATTGCAGAAATCATGGACCAGGAAGGAGCGTCTAGTCAAAGCTCCCTCCGCACTAGTTTCCAGAAAAGTTGCCATGTATCATTGTACGTCTTCTGTGCTTTAAAGCTCGGAGAAGAAAGACTCGCGTTTACAAGCAAATGAATACAAGATGGCGTGTGCTACTCAAGTTCTTTGGTTGTGGATTATATGTCAAGAATAGTTGACGATATGAATGTTCAA
>JABMCL010003332.1:125000-155000 GCA_018857735.1 Alviniconcha marisindica | reverse complement strand
TGAGTGTTGAAGCCTTGAGGGTGAACACTGAGTGTTGAAGCTTTGAGGGTAAACACTGAGTGTTGAAGCTTTGAGGGTAAACACTGAGTGTTGAAGCTTTGAGGGTAAACACTGAGTGTCGAAGCTTTGAGGGTAAACCATGAGTGTTGAAGCTTTGAGGGTAAACACTGAGTGTTGAAGCTTTGAGGGTAAACAGTGTGTGTTGAAGCTTTGAGGGTAAACACTGAGTGTTGAAGCTTTGAGGGTAAACACTGAGTGTTGAAGCCTTGAGGGTGAACACTGAGTGTTGAAGCTTTGAGGGTAAACACTGAGTGTTGAAGCTTTGAGGGTAAACACTGAGTGTTGAAGCTTTGAGGGTAAACACTGAGTGTCGAAGCTTTGAGGGTAAACCATGAGTGTTGAAGCTTTGAGGGTAAACACTGAGTGTTGAAGCTTTGAGGGTAAACAGTGTGTGTTGAAGCTTTGAGGGTAAACACTGAGTGTTGAAGCTTTGAGGGTAAACACTGAGTGTTGAAGCCTTGAGGGTGAACACTGAGTGTTGAAGCTTTGAGGGTAAACACTGAGTGTTGAAGCTTTGAGGGTAAACACTGAGTGTTGAAGCTTTGAGGGTAAACACTGAGTGTTGAAGCTTTGAGGGTAAACACTGAGCACAACCCGTCCTCGTGAGACCAAGGACGGGCTCCCGAGCCCCAGTGAGTCAACGGGGGACCAAACTGGCGACCAGGGGTCGAGGGGTGGGCCGGTGACGTGTGAGTGTGAGAGTGTGTGGGTGGGAGTGTGAATGTTGGTGTCTGCCGGCTGGCTGTTTGTTCACACCGGGGTCTAATCAAAGCATCACTGAGGGACATCAGGCAAGCGCACACACAGCAGCGTCGCTGCCGCCCAACGGCACCAACTGCAGAGGGGCGTAAGGCCGCTCGCTCTGCCGGCGGTCCGCGGCGCGCTCCGCTCCCGCCGTCTTTCCCTCAGTGCCGTCATTGTCCGTCTTTTGTTGACCGACCGTTCCCCTCCCACCCACTACCCCCACTCTCGGCCTCCAGCGCTGCTGTCGACGTCGTTGTCAGCGTCGGTGTGAAACGGCCGACAGGAAAGGGTTGGTGAATTATGCTGATTTGTTTGTAATTTGGGCGCTGTTGGGTTTGGGTGGCGGCTCGGTGTTGTGACAATACTATTACTAGTCAGCGCTTGGCCTTTTTGGGGAATGCGTGTTTGTGCACAGTTTGGAGGTGCACACTGAAAAGAGAAAGACCCTTTCCTCACGTGTTGAGGCAGTCAGGTATTTAGCCGGTGCGAGATCCGGCTGCGACTCTGTTGCATAGTGTGTAATTAGGCTAGATTGATTTCGTAATTAAACTCTCTCTCCCTCTCCCCTCCCCCTCTCTCTTGCCCTTCCCCCCTCCCCCCTCCCCCCCTCCACCTCCAAGGCTCCAAGGACGGGTTACAGACGCGTGGCTGATGGATCTGTTTGCTCGGGCACTAGTGTTATTTATTGCTTCGTTAGATAGCGTGACTGGCCCTGATACTGGTTGACTGGGCGTAAAACACCAAGTTACTTACTTATTAGGTAGCGTGAACTTTCCGACCTCTTGCGGGTCTTTTGTGTTGTATTAATTTGCGTTTGAGCTGAGTTTTACACTTCTCCCTTTGGCATAGCTTTGTGAAGAGCAGAGTTTTACACTTCTCCCTTTGGCATAGCTTTGTGAAGAGCAGAGTTTTACACTTCTCCCTTTGGCATAGCTTTGTGAAGAGCAGAGTTTTACACTTCTCCCTTTGGCATAGCTTTGTGAAGAGCAGAGTTTTACACTTCTCCCTTTGGCATAGCTTTGTGAAGAGCTAGAGATTTTACACTTCTCCCTTTGGCATAGCTTTGTGAAGAGCTGAATTTTACACTTCTCCCTTTGGCATAGCTTTGTGAAGAGCAGAGTTTTACACTTCTCCCTTTGGCATAGCTTTGTGAAGAGCAGAGTTTTACACTTCTCCCTTTGGCATAGCTTTGTGAAGAGCAGAGTTTTACACTTCTCCCTTTGGCATAGCTTTGTGAAGAGCAGAGTTTTACACTTCTCCCTTTGGCATAGCTTTGTGAAAAGCCGAGTTTTACACTTCTCCCTTTGGCATAGCTTTGTGAAAAGCTGAGTTTTACACTTCTCCCTTTGGCATAGCTTTGTGAAGAGCTGAATTTTACACTTCTCCCTTTGGCATAGCTTGTGAAGAGCAGAGAAACTTTGGCTCGTGACGTTTGGTATTATTTTTGTCACACGCCGTTCATGACGTCAGTGATACAGACTACTGGCCACACAAGAATGACAGCACTCACGGTCGTGTTTTTGCGACTCTCAGACGTCGATTAGTAACAAACAAATTAATTAAATCGATTAAAAACAAACAGAATGAACTGCAAATAGCGGTATGTGTACGTTAAAAAATATATTTTTAAAATTAGTTTCTGTCGTGACGCTTTGGTTGGGTTCCCCTTTAAAATTTAGTGACTTACTAGCTAATAGTGACGTTTTGGTTGGGTTCCCCTTTAAAATTTAGTGACTTACTAGCTAATAGTGACGTTCTGGTTGGGTTCCTCTTTAAAATTTAGTGACTTACTACAAATACTAGCTAATAGTCACGTTTTGGGTGGGTTCCTCTTTAACATTTAGTGACTTACTAGCTAATAGTGACATTTTGGTTGGGTTTCCCTTTAACATTTATTTGACTTACTAGCTAATAGGGACGTTTTGGTTGGGTTCCCCTTTAAAATTTAGTGACTTACTAGCTAATAGTGGCATTTTGGTTGGGTTCCCCTTTAAAATTTAGTGACTTAACTAGCTAATAGTGGCGTTTTGGTTGGGTTCCCCTTTAAAATTTAGTGACTTAACTAGCTAATAGTGACATTTGGGTTGGGTTCCCTTTAAATTTAGTCGACTTTACCAAAGACGTCTTGGGCCGCTTTAAAGCGATTATGACTAACGAGTCTATAAGGCGTTGTTGGAATAGGGTGTCTAAGAAGATGACTGTACTGCTGAAGTGTGGTTGACGGACGTTGTCGGTTGGTCCGGCTGAGAAGATGGATTGACAGAGCTGAACATGAGATGGCAAAGAGAAGTTGCGAGTGTGCAGACGTATGGAACGAGCAATAGTGGGGATGTGTCAGAGATGGAACAGAGAATGGAAGTCAGAGATGGAACAGAGTGAGGAAGTTGGGATGTGTCAGAGATGGAACAGAGAAGTTGGAGTGTCAGGATGGCAGAGAAGTGGGGATGTGTCAGAGATGGAACAGAGAAGTGGGGATGTGTCAGAGATGGAACAGAGATGCAACAGAGAAGTGGGGATGTGTCAGAGATGGAACAGAGAAGGTGGGGATGTGTCAGAGATGGAACAGAGATGCAACAGAGAAGGCGGGATGTGTCAGAGATGGAACAGAGATGCAACAGAGAAGTGGGGATGTGTCAGAGATGGAACAGAGATGCAACAGAGAAGGGGGGATGTGTCAGAGATGAAGAACAGAGGGGGGATGTGTCAGAGATGGAACAGAGATGATTTACAGAGAAGGCGGGATGTGTCGAGAGATGAATCAGAATGCAACGAGAAGTGGGAGGATGTGTCAGAGATGACGAACGAGAGAAGGCGATGTGTAGAGTTGACAAGTAATGCAACTGAAAGTCGGATGTGCATGAACTGAATCAACGATAAGATGTTTACAATTGAAATGACGAACGTTGAACATCTGATAATGACTGAACGTGATTGTTCAGTCAGTGATAATGACTGAACGTTGATATGCAATGCGATGATAATCTGATAATGCTGAACGTTGATATCAGTCTGATAATGACTGAACGTTGATATCAGTCTGATAATGACTGAACGTTGATATCATCTGATAATGACTGAACGTTGATATCAGTCTGATAATGACTGAACGTTGTATCAGTCTGATAATGACTGAACGTTGATATCAATCTGATAATGACTGAACGTTGATATCAATCTGATAATGACTGAACGTTGATATCAGTCTGATAATGACTGAACGTTGATATCAGTCTGATAATGACTGAACGTTGATATGAGTCTGATAATGACTGAACGTTGGTATCAATCTGATAATGACTGAACGTTGATATCAATCTGATAATGACTGAACGTTGATATCAGTCTGATAATGACGAACGTTGATATCAGTCTGATAATGACTGAACGTTGATATGCCGTCTGATAATGACTGAACGTTGGTATATCTGATAATGACTGAACGTTGTATCAATCTGATAATGACTGAACGTTGATATCAGTCTGATAATGACTGAACGTTGATATCAGTCTGATAATGACTGAACGTTGATATCAATCTGATAATGACTGAACGTTGATATCAGTCTGATAATGACTGAACGTTGATATCAGTCTGATAATGACTGAACGTTGATATCAGTCTGATAATGACTGAACGTTGATATCAGTCTGATAATGACTGAACGTTGATATCAATCTGATAATGACTGAACGTTGATTTGATATCAGTCTGATAATGACTGAACGTTGATATCAATCTGATAATGACTGAACGTTGATATCAATCTGATAATGACTGAACGTTGATATCAGTCTGATAATGACTGAACGTTGATATCAGTCTGATAATGACTGAACGTTGATATCAGTCTGATAATGACTGAACGTTGATATCAATCTGATAATGACTGAACCGTTGTCTCCCCGTTTACTATCAGGCCACAGCTGTAGGTCTTTGTTATAAATAGATTTATTTTTATTTTTGTATAACTCTAGAAGCCAGCTGTGCCCCTTACGTCTAAATCTGTCTCCCTTAAAGGTCGAGACGACAGGCGCTGGATGGATTCTTTTCTAATTTACCGGGGGGAGGGGGTGGGGGGTGAACTGATCACCGTGTATGGATGTATACATATCCGATGTGCTCAGTCCTCAGAGGGGGAAGGGCTGTGGGGGTGGGGGGGTGGGGGCTGGGGGGGGGGGAGGGGTGGGGGGGGGGGGTGAACTGATCACCGTGTATGGATGTATACATATCCGATGTGTTCAGTCCTCAGAGGGGGAAGCTGGGGGGGGGGGGGGGGGTGACGATACCGAGTGATACATATCCGATTGCTCAGTCCTAGAGGGGAGGCTGTGGGGGGGGGGGGGAAGGGCGTGAGGGGGGGGGGGGAGGGCTGTGAGGGGGGGGTGAACTGATCACCGTGTATGGATGTATACATATCGAGGCCAGCAGAGGGTGAGGGCTGTGAGGGGGGGGGGGGGGGGGGAGGGGGGGGGGGGGGTACATGACACGTGTAGATTACATCGATGTGCAGTGGGGGGGGGGGGGGGGGGGGGGAAGGGCTGTGGGGGGGGGGGGGGTGACTGTACCGTGTGGATAGCAATCGATGATGCTCAGAGGAAGGGCTGTGAGGGGCGGTGGGGGGGGGGGGGAGGGACGTGGGGGGGGGGGAGGGGGGGGGGGGGGGGGAAGGACTGTGAGGGGCGGTGGCCGGCATGTGTTGCACGTGACAAGCAGCAGCTGCCTGACCTCGCTGTTCAGTCAGTTCAACGGCCTGGGTCACTTCCCTTCCCTCACAAACACCGCCCACCTGTTGGCAAGTCGTCCTGGAATCGGAGAAGAGGTCTGGAGCGGGTGCCAGAGAACGGGTAGTTAACGCTAAGTTGGCATTATGTAATTGATAATATTCATTCCGCGTGCGCTGTCTGCCTGCCCGAAGGGTCCCGTGGCAGTGGCGGCGTGTGACTGCTGCCTTTGTCTTCTGAGTCTTACTCTTAAACATCAATTACATTAGTTAGTTGAAGAGGGAGTTGGAAGCTTTACTGTTAAAGATTAATGAAATTTATAAGTTAAAAAGAGTTAGAAGCGTCACTGTTAAAGATTAATTAAATTAATTGGTTAAAGAGAGAGTTGGAAGATTTACAGCTAAATTTATTAAAGAGACTGTTGGAAGTTTTAGTGTTAAAGATAAATTAATTGGTTAAAGAGAGTGTTGGAAGATTTAGTGTTAAAGATTAATTAAATTAATTAGTTAAAGAGAGTGTTGGAAGCTTTAGTGTTCAAGATAAATTAATCAGTTAAAGAGAGTGTTGGAAGATTTAGTGTTAAAGATTAATTAAATGAATTAATTAAAGAGACTGTTGGAAGTTTTGGTGTTAAAGATAATTAGTTAAAGAGAGTGCTGGAAGCTTGCCAGAACTGTTCGTTTTGGGAGCTTTGCTTCACGCCGAGGACATGTTTGCTTGGAGAAATTTGCTACACGTTGGGGAGAGGTAAAAACTCACCTGAAAATGAATGTTGACTTGCAGAAATTTGCTTCACGTTGGGGAGAGGTAAAAACTCACCTGGAAATGAATGTTGACTTGCAGAAATTTGCTTCACGTTGGGGAGAGGTAAAAACTCACCTGAAAATGAACGTCGGTTTGGGGAAATTTGCTACACGTTGGGGAGAGGTAAAAACTCACCTGAAAATGAACGTCGGTTTGGGGAAATTTACTTCACGTTGGGAAGAGGTAAAAACTCACCTGAAAATGAACGTCGGTTTGGGGAAATTTGCTACACGTTGGGGAGAGGTAAAAACTCACCTGAAAATGAACGTCGGTTTGGGGAAATTTGCTTCACGGTGAGGAGAGATAAAAGCTAACCTGAAAATGAATGTTGGCTTTGACAAATTTGCTCCACCTAGTCGCTGAAGAGAATCTCTCTCTCTCTCTCTCTCTCTCTCTCTCTCTCTCTCTCTCTCTCTCTCTCTCTCTCTCTATATATATATATATATAACGTGTTCTTTTTGAGATATTTGCTACACGTTAAAGACAGGCCGGGGAGAATGTTGATATATATATATACTCCACTTTGAACCTGACTAACAGTTAACCAGAACTGTTCGCTCGCAGTTATTTGCTCTTCGCGGAAGAGAGGAAGAAAGCTGAGCAGAAATGTTGGTGTGGAGAAATTTGCTGCACATGACACAAGTAATAGATTATGCACGCTGGGACCGCGTGAAGCCGGAGGTGGCCTTGCGCGCTGTAGGCCGGTGGGCAGCGCTTTGCCTCTGATGCCTTCACTGATTAGCGCCTCGTCTGACGCCCAGCACTGGCTTAAAGGGGACCGCACACAAAGACGCATGTTGGCATGAAAATGTGCAGGCTTCGTACAGCGGTCACTGTAGCGATGTTTACGAAACATAAGTGTTATTTGCTGTAGCGATGTTTACGAAACATAAGTGTTATTTGCTGTAGCGATGTTTACGAAACATAAGTGTTATTTGCTGTTTTTGTTTCTAAATTGCCAGCTCCTCGGGGCGCCATGTTGGCTCGTTCTTTACCACTGGAGAGCAGAAAAGGGTTGACTCGTGACGCAATAGACGCTTGTACCACTCGGGGCGCCATGTTGGCTGGTTCTTTACCACTGGAGAGCAGAAAAGGGTTGACTCGTGACGTAATAGACACTTGTACCACTCATGCCAGCCATGTTCAATGCTACAGATTTCAAGATAAATAATAATAATAATAATAATAATAATAATAATAATAACAAAGGAAGAGGTCACGGCCTTCTTTTTGGAGGCTTTTTAAACGTCCATTTTTAACAAAGAAGACCATAAATCGGCCGAAATGCGGCAGTGTGTGTTTTATTCCCCACATTCCTATTGATAGGGTCTGTGATGCTCCTTTGCTCGGTGTCCCCTTTAAGTGGGGCAGTGGTGTGAGCCACTTTAATGTTTCATCACAGGCCAGGTCAGCGTCAGGAAAGACGGTCCATAAACCGCATCTTTTCAAAGGAACAGCGAGAGTCGAACCTGTGCTTTTGCTTTATTTATAAATCCTGCTCATGTGTCTGTGGTGACCATTCTACATTCGTCCCCCCCCCCCCCACCCCCTCCTCCGAGAACCCAGAGCTGTTGGCGGTTCCTCGTGAAGAGCCTGGAGTAGACCTGTCAGAATGTAGCCATGCGTGCTTGGACAACTGCCAGGATTTCCTCCTTTCTAGGTTATACCTTCCCGATCCATTTCGCTTCATTATTTACTCTCGTTGTTCGAGTCGTGTGTAGGTACAGGGTCTGCCTGCAGACAGCTGGGCCTTAGGCAGGCAGCGTAGGGTAGGGCAGCTCACTGTCTGTTGGCTGTCACAGTACGGTGACACCACACCAACAGGTCTGCCCACCTTCGTTTGGGCTGTCACAGTACGGTGACATCACACCAACAGGTCTTCCCACCTTCGTTTGGGCTGTCACAGGACAGTGACACCAACAGGTCTGCCCACCTTCATTTGGGCTGTCACAGGACAGTGACACCAACAGGTCTTCCCACCTTCATTTGGGCTGTCACAGGACAGTGACACCAACAGGTCTGCCCACCTTGGTCACAGGACAGTGACACCAACAGGTCTGCCCACCTTGGTCACAGGACAGTGACACCAACAGGTCTCCCACCTTGGTCACAGGACAGTGACACCAACAGGTCTGCCCACCTTGGTCACAGGACAGTGACACCAACAGGTCTGCCCACCTTGGTCACAGGACAGTGACACCAACAGGTCTGCCCACCTTGGTCACAGGACAGTGACACCAACAGGTCTGCCCACCTTGGTCACAGGACAGTGACACCAACAGGTCTTCCCACCTTGGTCACAGGACAGTGACACCAACAGGTCTTCCCACCTTGGTCACAGGACAGTGACACAAACAGGTCTTCCCACCTTGGTCACAGGACAGTGACACAAACAGGTCTTCCCACCTGGGTCACAGGACAGTGACACCAGCAGGTCTTGCCACCTTGGACACAGGACAGTGACACCAGCAGGTCTTGCCACCTTGGTCACAGCACAGTGACACCAACAGTTCTTGCCACCTTGGTTTTGGCTGCCACAACACAGTGACACCAGCAAGTCTTGCCACCTTGGTTTCGGCTGCCACAGTACAGTGACACCAGCAAGTCTTGCCACCTTGTTTTGGGCTGTCACAGCACATTGACACCAACAAGAACACCAAGAGCTACATTAAAATGTCACAGTCCATTGACATCAACAAAAACATCGAAGAGTTACACTAAAATGTCACAGTACATTGACACTAACAAGGACACCAAAGAGCTACATTGAAATGCCGTGCATGCTATTTATGCTATCTCTAGCCATGCGGTGGCGGGGTATTTTTTTGAAACACACACACACACACACACACACACACACACACACACACACACACACACACACACACACACACACACACACACACACACACACACACCCACACACACACACACACACACACACACACACACACACAACACACACACACACCACACACACACACCCACACACACACACACACACACAACACACACACACACACACAACACACACACACACACACACACACACACACACACACACACACACACACACACACACACACACACAGGTCACACACGCAATCCTCTGTCCCTGTGGAATGCACAAAGTGTGTCATTGTACAGACTTTGCATGTCGGGTGACCCACAGTGTTCACGTAGGGACCGCTACAACGAACACAACAGACAGTGAGGCAGGTCTTCAAACAGTCTTCACAACAGACAGGTCTTCAACGGTCTTCACAACAGACAGGTCTTCAACAGACAGTCTTCACAACAGACAGGTCTTCAACAGACAGTCTTCACAACAGACAGGTCTTCAACAAACAGTCTTCACAACAGACAGGTCTTCACACAGTCTTCACAACAGACAGGTCTTCACAGTCTTCACAACAGACAGGTCTTCAACAGACAGTCTTCACAACAGACAGTCTTCACAACAGACAGGTCTTCAACAGACAGTCTTCACAACAGACAGGTCTTCAACAACGTCTTCACAACAGACAGGTCTTCAACAAACAGTCTTCACAACAGACAGGTCTTCAACAGTCTTCACAACAGACAGGTCTTCAACAAACAGTCTTCACAACAGACAGGTCTTCAACAAACAGCCTTCACAACAGACAGGTCTTCAACAGTCTTCACAACAGACAGGTCTTCAACAAACAGTCTTCACAACAGACAGGTCTTCAAACAGTCTTCACAACAGACAGGTCTTCAACAGACAGTCTTCACAACAGACAGGTCTTCAACAAACAGCCTTCACAACGGACAGGTCTTCAACAAACAGTCTTTACAACAGACAGGTCTTCAACAGACAGTCTTTACAACAGACAGGTCTTCAACAGACAGTCTTCACAACAGACAGGTCTTCAACAGACATGTCTTTACAACAGACAGGTCTTCAACAGACAGTCTTCACAACAGACAGGTCTTCAACAGACAGTCTTCACAACAGACAGGTCTTCAACAGACAGCCTTCTCAACAGACAGGTCTTCAACAAACAGTCTTCACAACAGACAGGTCTTCAACAAACAGTCTCTTCAACAAACAGCCTTCACGAGCTGGGTGGCGTCGCCTTAAAGTGTTTCAGTGATTTTCCTGCAGCAGGAATGTTTCTCGCGGACACTGGGCGGATGAGAGCGGGCCTTAATCTGATTATATGATTAAGATCATTACAGTCAACTCCTTCCCAGCGTCACGATGTGTGTGTGTGGGGGGGGGGGGGGGGGGGGGGGGGGGGGGGGGGGGACGTGCATACTGAGTGGTTGGGCAGATTGCCTCCACGTAAAGAGAGACACTGCGCCTTCATTGACACGTTCTCCTCGGGCTGCCCGCGCCTTCCCACAGCGACCTCCACTCCGTGCACTTCCGGGTCGTCAAGCTTTAAACCCATGGACCTGTAAAACCTTCGCTGTTCAAGGACAGGGCGGCGGCTTTCCTCGTGTCCGCCAGGCAGCGGCACGTGCTGTTTGGAAGTTGTAATGGAAGTATGACTGCAGGGGCTGCAATCTTCTTTCGTGCAATGTGCTTGATCCTAACTCGCCACTGTGCCGGTGGCTTTCACTGGCTATAGTCACGTCTTCTGCCTGACACCCGGAATCTTGTAGCACTTGGGATCAGGTGTGTGTGTGTGTGTGTGTGTTGTGTGTGTGTGAGCGTGCGTGCGGGTGAGAGAGAGGGGGGGGGAGGAGGTACAGAATTGTTTTTGCGGTAAACAAGGCAAGGAAGGTGATACACAAGATAGCGCGTTTACAGGCATGCAGTGATTAATGGGTCTAACAAAGATTATAAATTCATCTTTGGTCTAACCATGGGCCTACAAGTAGGACACTGGTTTAATAGTACCAGTAGTAACAGAGAAGGCGGGTGTCGGTAACAGTAGTGACAGAAAGGGGCGGGTGTCGGTAACAGTAGTGACAGAGAGGGGCGGGTGTCGGTAACAGTAGTAACAGAGAGGGGCGGGTGTCGGTAACAGTAGTAAGAAAGGGCGGTGTCGGTAACAGAGTAACAGAGAGGGGCGGGTGTCGGTAACAGTAGTAAAGAGAAGGGGATGTCGGTAACAGTAGTAAGAAGAGGGGCAGGTGTCGGTAACAGCAGTAACAGAGAGGGGCGTGTGTCGGTAACAGTAGTGACAGAGAAGGCGGGTGTCGGTAACAGTAGTGACAGAAAGGGGCGGGTGTCGGTAACAGTAGTGACAGAGAGGGGCGGGTGTCGGTAACAGTAGTAAAGAGAGGGGCGGGTGTCGGTAACAGTAGTAAGAGAGAGGGGCAGGTGTCGGTAACAGCAGTAACAGAGAGGGGCGTGGTGGTACGGTGACAAACCAAAGTAGTGACAGAAAGGGGCGGGTGTCGGTAACAGTAGTGACAGAAAGGGGCGGGTGTCGGTAACAGTAGTGACAGAAAGGGGCGGGTGTCGGTAACAGCAGTGACAGAATGGGGCGGGTGTCGGTAACAGCAGTGACAACGTGAGAGCACACAGGCGGCGGCTGTTGCCGATAGTTGTGTCACTGACGGGCCTGGTCACCATGGTGCGGGCGTGAACTGTGGATCACTGACGGGCCTGGTCACCATGGTGCGGGCGTGAACTGTGGATCACTGACGGGCCTGGTCACCATGGTGCGGGCGTGAACTGTGGATCACTGACGGGAACTGGTCTGGGGGGGGCCCCGGAAAAACGGGAACCACTGACGGGCCTGGTAAAAAACCATGGTTCCGGGCGTGAAGGGATTCCTGCCGGGTGGTCCTGGTCCCGGGTGCGCTGTTTATGCTGATGTTAGCAGCAGGAAGTCCGGTACGAAAGAAACAGTGCTGCAGCCTTCAGTGGCTGTATTGAACATACCCTGGGAACAAAACTTAATGTGTTTCAATCACAGTTTATCCCCCCCCCGCCCCCCCCCCCCCCCAACCCCCCCCCACAATATCACACCCCACACACACACACACACACACACACACACAACCCCACAAACAAATGGGCCCCAATTTTGACTTCTCTTCCCCCCGGCCGTGCTGGGATTTATAAACGCTGTGTGCTACAAAAGTAGTATAGCGTGTTCAGAACTCAGGAGCTGTGTGAAAGTCGAGGTGGCCGTCCTGGGCTCCCGTCCCTGATAAGCCTACGGTTTCTGCATGTGGACGTAAAGCAACACTCGACCAAGTAGCGTGTCGTGAGCCGGTTTGCCCCAGCGGCAAGGCGGTAGGCTGGTAAGCAGAGGGACCTCGGTTCGAATCTGCTTCGGCTCTCCTTCCTCTTCAGAAGTTGTGGTCTGTGGACACTGTCTCGTGACTTTGTCCCTCACAATTATGAAACATTAAAGAGGCTCTCATCGCTGCCCGTCTTAATGCAGGAGTCATTCTGGTGGTGATAGGTATATAATCTCCCGCTCTCCTTCTTCCCCCACCTCCATACCCCCTCCCCCCCCCCCCTCCCCGTCCCTAATAAGCCTTATGGTTTCTGTGGACGTTAAGCACCATGTTTTTACTTGAACAGCATGTTGTGAAAGTTGAAATGTCGTCCATTTATAAAGTGAGAATGGCCAGCAAACGTGTGTGTTGGGAGTGCAAGTAAGTAAACATGGTGCTTAACGTCCACAGAAACCATAAGCTTTTAAGAAGAAATGAAGGGGGTATCGGGGGAGGAGATATATACCCATCGCTACTCTGTCACCAACAGAATGATTCCTGCTTAAGATGGGAGCGTGAGAGCCATTTTAATGTTTGGGGTAGGACAAGTACGAGTGTCCCAAACCACAACCTTTTGAAGAGAAAGGGAAACAGCGAAACCCAGTCTCCGCTTACCAGCCTAACGCCTTTACCGCTAGGCCAAACCGGCTCGCACGTTGGAGTGTAGCCACAGCGGTGTTAATGTAGGTCGATGAGTGTTGGTCGATGGGTGTTGGTCGATGGGTGTTGGTCCATGGGTGTTGGTCCATGGGTGTTGGTCCATGGGTGTTGCACGCCGTGCATCACCGTCGTGCCCACTGACCGGGCCCTTGCTGTCCGTCTTGCAGAGCGCGTGGCGAGAGTTGTGAGGGCCGCTCACCCGCCTCCCGGACTTCTCTCTCCCGTTCCACGCCCGCCCTCAAACAACTCCACCAGAAAGCGGCAGTAGATAGTCCTGTGTCTACCCGGCCTGTCAAACAACTCCACCAGAAAGGGACAGTAGATAGTCCTGTGTCTATCCGGCCCGTCAAACGACTCCACCAGAAAGCGGCAGTAGATAGTCCTGTGTCTACCCGGCCTGTCAAACGACTCCACCAGAAAGGGGCGTAGATAGTCCTGTGTCTACCCGGCCTGTCAAACGACTCCACCAGAAAGGGGCGTAGATAGTCCTGTGTCTACCCGGCCTGTCAAACAAATCCACCAGAAAGGGGCCGTAGATAGTCCTGTGTCTACCCGGCCTGTCAAACGACTCCACCAGAAAGCGGCAGTAGATAGTCCTGTGTCTACCCGGCCTGTCAAACAACTCCACCAGAAAGGGGCCGTAGATAGTCCTGTGTCTACCCGGCCTGTCAAACAAATCCACCAGAAAGGGGCGTAGATGGGCCTGTGTCTACCCGGCCTGTCAAACAAATCCACCAGAAAGGGCAGTAATAAAAATTTAAAATTTTTTTTGTCTACCCGGCCCGAAAAATGGGGGGAAAAAACCCAGGGACATGGAGAACTAGCGGAGATACCTTTTGATACCTGTACACCTCAGAAAGCTGCACGCCTTCTTAGACTGCCACCTGAACCAGCGACGCGCCGCATCCACGACGTCGTAGCGGTGACTGGGTGGCTGTGGGTGTACACGCACGACGACGCAGGTGTGGGTGTGCGGCACAGACGGCGAGTGCCGTTCAGCCATCCCGTGCCGTGTTTGTGTGTGGGGCTGCGGGCTGTCAGTGTCACGTGTCCCGTAATGCCGGCTGTCACGCGGGAGTCCCGGAGTGAGAGCGGGAGATGTTTGTGGTGAGAGGTGGCCCCGGCACGGGCTGATACAGCGACGTGGGGACAGCCGACTTGGATACTGTCAGCTGTGCGCCTGTCGGCACGGTGAGGTCTGTACAGTGACGTGAAGACGGCCGACTTGGATACTGTCAGCTGTCGGCACAGTGAGATCTATACAGTGACGTGATACTGTCAGCTGTCAGCACAGTGAGATCTATACATTGACGTGATACTGTCAGCTGTCGGCACAGTGAGATCTATACAGTGACGTGATACTGTCAGCTGTCGGCACGGGGAGATAGATTGACGTGAAGACGGCCGACGTGGATAGTGTCAGCTGTCGGCACGGTGAGGTCTGTACAGTGACGTGGATAGTGTCAGCTGTCGGCACGGTGAGGTCTGTACAGTGACGTGGATAGTGTCAGCTGTCGGCACGGTGAGGTCTGTACAGTGACGTGGATACTGTCAGCTGTCGGCACGCCACGACCAGTCTCGGGAGTCGTTCGGTCCTCGAGGACTCGGGGTGAGTGTAGGGGGAGGGAGGGGGCTGTCGAGAGGCGAGTCAGTGTGTGTGTGTGTGTGTGGTGTGTGTGTGTGTGTGTGTGTGTGTGTGTGTGTGTGTATGTCTGTGTCTGTGTGTCTGTGTGTGTGTGCTGTATACATGTGTGTATACATAATATGTCTATATATATACATAATGTGTGTGTGTGTGTGTGTGTGTGTGTGTGTGTGTGTGTGTGTGTGTGTGTGTGTGTGTGTGTGTGTGTGTGTGTGTGTGTGTGTGCATACATGTGCACTGTCTAGATGTATGTGTGTGTGTGTGTGTGTTAGTGTGTGTGTGTGTGTGTGTGTGTGTGTGTGTGTGTGTGAGAGAGAGAGAGAGAGAGAGAGAGAGAGAGAGAGAGAGAGAGAGAGAAAACGCTTGTGTGTGCCCAATCCATGGTGTGCGTGAAATTTATGGTCGGAGATGCTGGATATTATCATTGGTTGATATTTTTCGTGAATGTTTATAATTGTTACTGCATGATCTTTACGCTTGTTGTTGCTATTGAGTGAATGTGTAACAGACAATTCTGTTTGTATACTTATAATAATAGTAACACTAATAATGTGCTGCTGTATGTGCTATTACTCAAAAATATAGCGCAGGATGCATGATATAAGTGAATAACAATTTTATGATTAGGACTAGTACGTAACGTAGGCAGAGGCATGGTGGCATTTTCGTCTTCTCCCCATGTCCCGAACGGCAGCCTGTGTTTGATGATTGACGATGAATGTCCTGGTACGGTGAATGTCCTGGTACGATGAATGTCCTGGTACGATGAATGTCCTGGTACGGTGAATGTCCTGGTACGATGAATGTCCTGGTACGATGAATGTCCTGGTACGATGAAACCCCGAGTCTCTATTCATTCCGACTTCACAGTTTGAGCGTAGACGAGAGCGAGCGAGCGAGAGAGAGAGAGAGAGAGAGAGAGAGAGAGAGAGAGAGAGAGAGAGAGAGAGAGAGAGGAGAGAGTAAATTGGTGTTTTATGCCCAGTCAACCAGTGCGGTTATATCAGGGCGAAAGAGACGGACAGAGAGAGAGAGAGAGAGAGAGAGAGAGAGAGAGAGAGAGAGAGAGAGACAGGAAGGCAGGCAGGCAGGCAGGCAGGCAGGCAGGCAGGCGAAAGAGACGGACAGACAGAGAGAGAGACATACATACAGGCAGGCAGGCAGGCAGGCAGGCAGGCGAAAGAGACGGACAGACAGAGAGAGACAGACAGACAGGCAGGCAGGCAGGCAGGCAGGCAGGCAGGCGAAAGAGACGGACAGACAGAGAGACATACAGACAGACAGACAGGCAGGCAGGCGAAAGAGACGGACAGACAGAGAGAGAGACATACAGACAGACAGGCAGGCAGGCAGGCAGGCAGGCAGGCAGCGCCAGCGGCAGTGAGGACTGGTTACCTGTCGGCCACAGCGCCAGGGCCCAAGGCACAGAGCTGTAGCAGAAGAGAGAAGAGAGAGCAGCTGAGCCAGTGCAACGTGCGATGAATTATGTATAGCCTGCATACACCAATTATACATAGCCTGCATACACCAGTTATACATAGCCCGCATAAACCTCTGCCCGTTGTTGGCGGCCGGGGGGCTGCAGTGTCAACTCCCGTTTTCCTCCTTCATCATTGATGACAAGCCGCATGTAGGCGCTTTACATTTCCAACAAGAAATCGTTTTCTTGAACAAAAGTCTTTCTTTTCATTCAGTCAGTTACCGTGCATGACCGCCCCCCTCTTCCCTTCTCTTCCTCTGTGTGTGTGTGTGTGTGTGTGTGTGTGTGTGTGTGTGTGTGTGTGTGTGTGTGTAGTGTCTAGTGTCTAGTGTGTGTGTGTGTGTGTGTGTGTGTGTGTGTATGTGTATGTGTGTAGTCTCTCTCTCTCTCTCTCTCTCTCTCTCTCTCTCTCTCTCTCTCTCTCTCTCTCAGTTACTGTCAGCAAAGATAGTAAGCTACGCAAAGATAGTGCGTGCCGCACAACTACACTGTGAACCGCGTGGCTCGCCGTACGCGAATCGCCCCAAGCGGCAGCTGTGTACCACGTATTAGGGGAGACAATTGCACCGCACGCGAATGTAAACAAACGCCTATGTTGGTGCTCGTCCGACTGATTGTTTTTGTATTATATATATACATTACATGACACCTTTCATAGAGTCTGCTCCTACTTGTGTGGTCATTATTTAAAAAAAAAAAAAAAAAGGGGGGGTTGGTAGGTTAAACTCAATATTAACTAGGAATAAGCCACTGAGCTCAGTAGACAAATGGACGTACACCATTTTACAAACAAAACCATGTTCAACCTTTGTTAAACAATATTCTCCATGTATAACATAAAAAAGAAAATAAATAAAAAATCTTTTTAAATGGGTGCATGTGAAGAGCTGAACTTGGTCCTGAAGATTTTTCCAAGATTTTTAAGACAATCAAGAAGCGATGTCTTGTTACTAGCCTTTATGCACACCGATTTTATCCTCCTGATTTTGCAGTTTGAACGTGATCACTTTTTTCACAAAAGTGGATTCAGGCCCTCCACAAGCACCCATGCTACATTATTCATGTTGTCAAGCAGACTCACTCTTATCCTCAAATGCCAGATTGTTAACAACAAAAAATCACACACAGCTGCGAGGTCAGTAGTGTGCAAAACATCTGACCCTACTTGGTAATCTAGTATGAAGAAAGTTTGAGCGGTGAGTTTGAGCAGTGAGTTTGAGCAGTGAGTTTGAGCAGTTTTCCATTTGGCTTTGCCGATGAAGCAGAGAGGAGGCTTGACTTGAGTGTGGAATGAAAGGGACACTGACAAACAACCCCGAGACCAGACACTGCGACTGACAAGCCTCCCGGTGCCCAACACGAGGACGGCACAGCGGTGCCACCACGTCCAACACTGGACACCATTCTGTACCTCGCAGCCGCTTGGTGGCGCCAGTTGACTTCCGTTTCACCCCAGATCGCCGCATGCACTATCTTTGCGTAGCTTACTATCTTTGCTGTCAGTACCGAATGACTGTGCCGGTGCCTGCTGTAACTGTAGCAACTCCGTGTGTAACGTCACTAGACAGCAACGCAGGCGTCTGCTCGTCCTGCAGTCTGACGCGTTCCTCTGTTAGAAATTTATTGTCAGAATACTTGTAAGGAAGCTACCCTTGTCACGTGCTTCTGCGCCAGAATCTCGGTACGTCTGTGGCGTTATCTGTACGTGGTTTGGCGGTGGGTGTCCCCGCCATTATGTTATTTCCATTCCAGCTGCAAACTTCACTTGTCCCTGTCTGGACTACTGACGTCGTGTGCTGTGTAGATTATCACAATACCATGAATAGTCATGCGTGATTAGCAATGTACTGGGGATGTCTTCAGCTTGTGTGTGTGTGTGTGTGTGTGTGTGTGTGTGTGTGTGTGTGTGTGTGTGTGTGTGTGTGTGTGTGAGAAGGTGAGTGTGTGTGTGTGTATGTGAGAGTGTGTGTGTGTGTGTGTGTGTGTGTGTGTGTGTGTGTGTGTGTGAGTGTGTGTGTGTGGGAAGAGATAGGGGGGTGGGTATTGTAAAGCGCTCGGGGCTGCCAGTACCTTGTGTGGTAGATGGGCTCAGTTCAAACTCCTATTATCATTATTGTTATGACCGCATTGACTCTTGGGCTGCCTGTTTGCTGGCAGTTTTCTCTTCCTGGTTCAAGCGATTCTCCAGAACTGGGACTTGGGGCCTGGCCTCCCTCCACTGAGGAAGGTCACCCGCACCGAAAGTACATCCCAGGAGTGTGGCAAAGATCACTACTCGCTGTCACAAGTGTCAGCGTCACGTGGATCGGATAGTCTTTGGTGCGGGTGGATAGCGTTTCACTGTCTGTCTTCCGCCCCCATCCCCATTGCATTTCCTCTCTTCACCTGTGTGTGTGTGTGTGCGTGCGTGCGTGCGTGCGTTCGTGCGTGCGTGCGGGCGTGCGTGCGTGCGTGCGAGCAGTAAACTGGAAATGACGTCTGTTGTTATGATTTTTTATGGAAGGAACTTGTCTTTGCTATCGAAGGGACTGGGGGGCTGTGGAAGGGACTACTTGGTGTGGAAGGGACCAGTCTTTGGTGTGGAAGGGACTAGAGTTTGGTGTGGAAGGGACCAGTCTTTGGTGTGGAAGGTACTAGAGTTTGGTGTGGAAGGGACCAGTCTTTGGTGTGGAAGGGACCAGTCCTTGTTGTGGAAGGGACTAGAGTTTGGTGTGGAAGGGACCAGTCTTTGGTGTGGGAGGGACCAGTCTTTGGTGTGGAAGGGACCAGTCTTTGGTGTGGAAGGGACCAGTCTTTGGTGTGGGAGGGACCAGTCCTTGGTGTGGAAGGGACTAGTCTTTGGTGTGGAAGGGACTAGAGTTTGGTGTGGAAGGGAGTAGTCCTTGGTGTGGAAGAGACTAGAGTTTGGTGTGGAAGGGACTAGAGTTTGATGTGGAAGGGACTTGAGTTTGGTGTGGAAGGAAGCTGTTGGTAAAAGCTTGGACCAGAAGGGGGCGTGGTGAAAGTTAGAATTAGGCTTGACACAGCACTGGTCCCACTGACAGTGACAGTGCAGGGTCCCAGCTCTTTCAGACCACAGTCACTGCATGCTGGCTGTGTCCCCACAGGTCCCAGCTCTGTCTTACAGTCACTGTGTCCTCACAGGTTCCAGCTCTGTCTGACAGTCATTGTGTCCCCACAGGTCCCAGCTCTGTCTGACAGTCATTGTGTCCCCACAGGTCCCAGCTCTGTCTTACAGTCACTGTGTCCCCACAGGTTCCAGCTCTGTCTGACAGTCACTGTGTCCCCACAGGTTCCAGCTCTGTCTTACAGTCACTGTGTCCCCACAGGTCCCAGCTCTGTCTGACAGTCATTGTGTCCCCCCAGGTCCCAGCTCTGTCCTACGGTCACTGTTTGCTGGCTGTGCCCACACAGGGACGGAAGTCGGGCAACAGTGAGCTGGTACAGTGGTAGTCTTGTACTTTGGACTTTTATTCTTCTCTTTATTCCGGTTTCATCCTTCTTCTTCCTTCCCTTCTGGTTTCCATTTCGGTCAGCTTCTTTTCTATTTCTCGTTTACTCCCCACCACCACCTCCGACCACTCCCCCACCCCCGCCTCCCTTTTTTCTTTTTTCTTTTCTCCCGGTCATCGGATTGAATTCGTCAGAATGGGATTGTAGGTGGGTGTGAGTTCAGCACGCGACAAGGACATCGCATCGGGCAATGACGCCACTCGGCAACCCTCGGCGTCCCCCGACAGTGCAGTGTACCCGTACAGCTTGAGTGTTCCTTTACGTCCACAGAAACCGTAGGCACCCGTACAGGTAGATCTTTATCATATAGATACCACCAGGCCGCCACCCGCATAAGTTACCCCACCCCCATTTCCGTTCTCCAATTGTTGACAAGTCTTAAAACTATACACGCGTGAAGAGCACTGCGAAAAGGCGACTGTGTCTGTCTGAGGTCTCTAGGCTGGCATGGTCGTGAAAAGCACGACGTAGTGCAAACAAGACGCGAACATTTATGCTACTAGGTAACTAGAGGCTACTTGAACCTGCTCTTGGGGCTTAAAGTCAAAGGCACAGTGAGCTGCCGATAAGATGCTTGTCCTGAGCTCTGAGTGGTCTGTGGGCTGGCATTGTTTTAAAGCACGGTGTACAACAGAGAAAGAGATGCACACGTCTGAGTGTTCTGTGGGCTGGCATTGTCTTAAAGCACAATGTACTACAGAAAAAGAGAGGCACACGTCTGAGTGGACCCTTAAAGCCTCGCTTTCCGGCTCTCTCCAAGCATCGCTTTCCGGCCCTCTTCCTCCAAGCCTCGCGTTCCGGCTCCCTTCCTCCAAGAATCGCTTTCCGGCTCTTTCTCCAAGCCTCGCTTTCCGGCCCCCTTCCTCCAAGCTTCGCGTTCCGGCTCCCTTCCTCCAAGCCTCGCGTTCCGGCTCCCTTCCTCCAAGCCTCGTTCCGGCTCCCTTCCTCCAAGCCTCGCGTTCCGGCTCCCTTCCTCCAAGCCTCGCGTTCCGGCTCCCTTCCTCCAAGCTTCGCTTTCCGGCCCCCTTCCTCCAAGCGTCGCTTTCCGGCCCCCTTCCTCCAATCGTCGCTTTCCGGCCCCTACCTCTAAGCTTCGCTTTCTGGCACCCTTCCTCCAAACCTCGCTTTCCGGCCCCTTCATCCAAGCGTCGCTTTCCGCCTCTCTCCAAGCGTCGCTTTCCGGTCCCCTTCCTCCAAGCTTCGCTTTCCGGCCCCTTCCTCCTAGCCTCGCTTTCCGGCACCCTTCCTCCAAGCCTCGCTTTCCGGCACAGTTCCTCCAAGCTTCGCTTTCCGGCACCCTTCCTCCAAGCCTCGCTTTCCGGCTCCCTTTCTCCAAGCTCTGCCGTCATTGCTCAAGTGTAAACGTCATTTATAAGCGCATTGAAGGGGTGCTCCGTATCTCCGCGCATCTGTCTACTGGAATCCTCCATATGTAAACATAATATATATCGTACAAGTCTCAGTGTCAGAGCCATCTGCAGAAAGATTAGGAAGAGTTTGAATACGAAGTCTTTGGAAGTAGCGTAGTGTCAAAACAGGCACATGAACATCCGGTGGGTCTTGCCCAGATAGAACACAGAAGGAACACAAAGATCCCCTTTGATTGTTACAATGCTGGTTTCGCTGGTGCTGACGTAAGCACTGGGAGCGGCCAAAAGAGACAGTCGGCCACATGGAATTGGACTTGTTTGTACTGACTAGGTTACAGACTGACTAGCTTACAGATGGACTAGGTTGCAGACTGACTAGCTTACAGATGGACTAGGTTGCAGACTGACTAGCTTACAGACTGACTAGGTTACAGATGGACTAGGTTACAGACTGACTAGCTTACAGATGGACTAGGTTACAGACTGACTAGCTTACAGATTGACTAGGTTGCAGACTGACTAGCTTACAGATGGACTAGGTTGCAGACTGACTAGGTTACAGACTGACTAGGTTGCAGACTGACTAGGTTGCAGACTGACTAGGTTACAGACTGGACTAGGTTGCAGACTGACTAGGTTGCAGACTGACTAGCTTACAGATGGACTAGGTTGCAGACTGACTAGGTTACAGACTGACTAGGTTGCAGACTGACTAGGTTGCAGACTGACTAGCTTACAGATGGACTAGGTTGTAGACTGACTAGGTTGCAGACTGACTAGCTTACAGACTGACTAGGTTGCCGAATGACTGCTTTTAAGAAACAACGAAACCTGCTAGCTGTTAGTTAGCTGACAGTTTTCAGACACCTATGCTGTAACCAGTTATGACAGTTTTCAAACACCTATGCTGTAACCAGTTATGACAGTTTTCAGACACCTATGATGTAACCAGTTATGACAGTTTTCAGACGCCTATGGTGTAACCAGTTATGACAGTTTTCATACACCTATGATGTAACCAGTCATGGCGGTTTTCGGACACCTATGATGTAACCAGTTATGACAATGGTTGGAGGAAGGATATTGTTGTTGACCGTTTTCATATTTTATATAGCTTCTCGGGCAGAGTCGCTTTGCTCTTGTCGCATGCGATTTTAAATGAATATCTCACTTTTTATAGCGCGTTTTGAATATCCACCCATGTGGTATACTTAAAATTACAACGCTGTTTGGTTGTTATATGACTGGCGCTACGTGAAACTGCTGCGGTCTCGGCGCGTTCTGTGTACACCATACAACCACGCACCATGTCACGTCACTTCGTGCAAAGCCACGAAGGTAGGGTTCATGCGTGTTTAGCTGTGACCTGCCACCTGCACTTTTGGCAGAATTTCGGGGATGTTTTACGTGCTACCGCGGTAACACGGTGTGCTTGGAGTTGGGTGTGAGCGGAGCTTAAGCCAGTTCTTAATTGGGCGAATATTTATTCGCGAACCTAGTTGGGAGTATTCGGCGAACCTAGTTGGTTCTTAATTGGGCGAACTTTTCCTTCGCCAACGTAGTTGGAAGTATTCGTCGAACTGCGACGAAGCTATATTCGGGGTCCAAAAAGCTTCTGAGAACATTCGCCCTTTTCGATGAACATTGCCTCTGATTGGCTGAGAGCAGAGCTCTCCTGTGGAGGAGGAATGTAAGACGGTGTCGCTAAATTCTTCACTCGCTTCGGAGGGAATTTGTTTATTTGTTGACTTGTGGGAGGCAGCCTTGTCTCGGGGACCCAGAATGAGATAGTAGTTAGTTGAATTACCCTGTGAGGGATGATTAAAGTATATTGACTGACTTTAGCCTACATTTTCGATCATGCTGTCTGCCGCAAGTTCGGGCCGAAGCTTGCATCTCATTACAAGCCAGTTGAGAACGAAGTAAAGTTCGTCGAACTGTCCGAACCATGTTAGGCGAACGAAAATTTCAATTAAGAAACGAATCATAGTTCGTCGAACTGTCCGAAGTATGTGTGTTAAGAACGGGTTTTAGGCTGGCGCAGTCTGTGTTCAAAGTAAGCGCAGGACGCCCAGTTAAGAACGGGCTTTAGGCTGGCGCAGTCTGTGTTCAAAGTAAGTGCAGGACGCCCAGTTAAGAACGGGCTTTAGGCTAGCGTGTCTGTGTTCAAAGTAAGTGCAGGACGCCCAGTTAAGAACGGGCTTTAGGCTGGCGCAGTCTATGTTCAAAGTAAGTGCAGGACGCCCAGTTAAGAACGGGCTTTAGGCTGGCGCAGTCTATGTTCAAAGTAACCGGGTACAGGTTTCACGAATACAGACACGGGTAGTTTTCACTGTTACAGACCCAGGTACATTTTCACGAATACAGACCCGGGTACAAGTTTCTCGGATACAGACCCGGGTACAGGTTTCAGGGATACAGACCGGGGTACAGGTTTCAGGGATACAGACCCGGGTACAGGTTTCAGGGATACAGACCCGGGTACAGGTTTCAGGGATACAGACCCGGGTACAGTGTTCAGGGATACAGACCCGGGTACAGGTTTCAGGGATACAGACCCGGGTACAGGTTTCAGGGACAGGGTTCAGCACATTCACGCGGCGACTGACTAAGCTGTTGGGGTTGGCTGATGTTTAACCACGCGCTGTCTGCAAACACTGACTGCGGGGCATGCCCCGGAAAAGAAGATTGCAAAATGGGTCTTTGCGCACCGCCGCCCGGATATAGCCGGAAAGAGTCAGCAGGCAAGCAGGCGTTGATAGAGTCGTGATGGACGGCAGGTTCCGCTTTAATCACAACCACTGAGCTCACAACACTGTACAGTGTGTACACAGCACTTACCGCTGTAAACATCAGCCAGCACTTACCGCTGTAAACATCAACCAGCACTTACCGCTGTAAACATCAGCCAGCACTTACCGCTGTAAACATCAGCCAGCACTTACCGCTATAAACATCAACCAGCACTTACCGCTGTAAACATCAGCCAGCACTTACCGCTGTAAACATCAGCTAGCACTTACGGCTATAAACATCAACCAGCACTTACCGCTGTAAACATCAACCAGCACTTACCGCTGTAAACATCAGCCAGCACTTACCGCTGTAAACATCAGCCAGCACTTACCGCTATAAACATCAACCAGCACTTACCGCTGTAAACATCAGCCAGCACTTACCGCTGTAAACATCAGCTATCACTTACGGCTATAAACATCAGCCAGCACTTACCGCTGTAAACATCAACCAGCACTTACCGCTGTAAACATCAGCCAGCACCTACCGCTGTAAACATCAGCCGTGTGCTCCAGTATGACGACTGTGAACCGTCTGCTTCTGATGAGATCTGTCAGTTTGTTATTTGCCTGTATCGGGGACACGGCTACACAGGAAAGAGCTCACACTCACACGTGCACGAACACCACACATACACACACCGCCACACACACACACACCACACACACACACACACACACACACACACACACACACACCACACGCCACACACACACACATACACACACCGCCACACACACACACACACACACACACACACACACACACACACACACACACACACACACACACACCACACACTACGTACTCTGCTCTCTCCTCTCTCTCTCTCTCTCTCTCTCTCTCTCTCTCTCTCTCTCTCTCTCACACACACGCACACACACACACACACACACACACACACACACACACACACACACACACACACACACACACACACACACACAGGAAAGAAGCTATGAGGGGCATAAGAAGATAAGATTATCGTTACGCGGTCTTTGAGACTGTCTAGCGGCAGCTGGAGGTTTTCATCGGGCCCTTGGCGTTGGCCCGCCGCATGCAGCGGGCAGTTACTGACAGCTCTGTGGCCCGCCACCACTCCTTCTGTGATGACAGCCGTCAGCATCCTCCTCTCCATCAAACTCCAAGCTCTGGTTTACGACATCCTTCCTTCAACCACTGTCGTATTTAGTTACGTCATAGAGTCCAGAAAACTGTCAGCTAACGAGCAGTTTTTTGTTGGAGCTCAAACAGTAGTAAGTTTGTTACAAACAACTCACATTATATCAGACGTTTGATTTATAACTGACCATGTTGCTTACGCCAGCTCAGATAAAACCAAAGTCGTTTGAATTGGGACGGAACTCTTTTTTTACCCGGGGTGGATGCGCCTCATGTTTATTGCGTGCTTGGGCGCTAGGTTGCTTCCACAGCGTTATCAGTACCCAAACCTTTCGGGGGGCCTTCAGTGGCGTAACCAATTCTGGCAGAGTTTGGAGGAAGGCGGTGGAAAGCGATGCTGGGAGTGTGCCTCTTCATCTGCCGCTCCTGCCCCGATGTGTCATAGAACGTCATGACCTCCTGCCTCCGTCACTGCACCTTTAACAAGGGTGAAGGACAGAATCCACTCCTGGGTTCAGGAACGGCTCCAAACTCCAAGCACTGGTTTACGACATTCTTCCTTCAACCACTGCCGTAGTTAGTTACGTCATAGGGTCCAGAAAAGTGTCAGCTAACGAGCAGTTTTTCGTTGGTGCTCAAACAGTAGTAAGATTGTTACAAACAACTCAAATAAAACAAGGCGAGTCATTTATATCCGCCAACAAAATTTACACCAGCGCAGATAAAACCATAATCGTTTGAATCGAGACGGAACTCTTTTTTTTTTTTTTTTTTTTTTTTACCCGGGGTGGATGCGTCTCATGTTTACGTGGGTGCTTGGGCGCTAGGTTGCTTCCACAGTCTTTTATCAGTACCCGAACCTTTCGGAGGGCGCTGACCGCGTCGGTGGACAGCTGCGCGGAGATAAAGAGTGCCCCTTCAGTGGCGTAACCAATTCTGGCAGAATTTGGAGGAAGGCGGTGGAAAGCGATGCTAGGAGTGTGCCTCTTCATCTGCCGCTCCTGCCCCGCAGTGTCATAGAACGTCATGACCTCCTGCCTCCGTCACTGCACCTTTAACAAGGGTGAAGGACAGAAGCTGATCGACTCCTGGGTTCAGGAAGGGCTCTTACAGTTCGTCCTGCCTCGCCCTGTGCCGAGGGCTGAGTGAAGAGTGCGTTTCATCCCGGCAACAGGTTACACTGTAGTCCAGGTCTTTTTCCGTCATGCCTGCAGCTGGCTTCCCGCAGTGAAAATATTGTGAGAAATGTGTCAGTGTGCTTGTGCAAAATTTGTAAGTGGCGTGGCCTTGCACATTTTATATAATTTATGTTCCTGATTGCAGCACACTGTCGGGGTTTTTTTCTTTTTCATTTTTCTTTTTTCTTCTTCTTTTTCTCTCCGTATGCGCAACTATAATATGTGTGGTGGTATATGTTGCATAATGTCATCCACCTGCACCCTTCATGAGTGCTATGGCCTAAAGATAAATAAATCTTCCGTGTCTCTTTCTTTATCTCTCTATCCGTTTCTCTGTCTGTCTGTCTGTCTCTCCGTTTCTGTCTCTTTGTCTCTGTCTCCCCCCCCCCCCTCCCTCTCTCTCTCTCTCTCTCTCTCTCTCTCTCTCTCTCTCTCTCTCACACACACACACACACACACACACACACCACACACACACACACACACACACACACACACACACACACACACACACACACAACACACACACACACACACACACACACACACACACACACACACACACACACACACACACACACACACACAGCTGTACACACACACACACACACACGCTGTACAACACACACACACGCACGCACGCACGCACGCACGCACGCACACACGCACACATAAGCTCGCATCCACACATGCACGCACGCACGCACGCACACATAAGCTCGCATCCACACATGCACGCACGCACGCACACACACATGCACGCACGCACGCACGCACGCATCCACACATCCACACACACACACACACACACACACACACACACACACACACACACACACACACACACACACACACACACACACACACACACACACACCACACATCCACCCACACACACACATCCATACACCCCCCCCCACACACACACACACACGCTGTACAACACACACACACACACACACACACACACACACACACACACACACACACACACCACAACACGCGAAAACACACACACACACACACACACACACACACACACACACACACACACACACACACACACACACACACACACCACACTTACAACCCCACACACACACACACACACACAAAACACACACACACACACACACTCACACACACACACGCTACACACACGCACACACACACGCACGCACACATCACGCACGCACCACACACGCACGCACGCACGCAGCACGCACGCACGCACACGCACGCACACCAAAACACACCCACACACCACACCCCACACACACACGCACACACACACACACCCCCACACACACACACACACACACACACCACACACACACACACGCACACACACACACACGCACGCACGCACACACACACACACACACACACACACACACACACACACACACACACACACACAAACACACACACGGACGATAGGTGGGGCTCGGTCAGACCCGAAAGGCTGAAATAATCATTGGTCATTATTGTTGGCGTTTGAGAGATCCGTCCCTCCCTCTGTCTGTCGGTCGGTCCCTCGTTGCTGCCCACCCCTTCTTTTGTTTCCCATTCTGCCTTTCACACTCACGTAACCGGCCTGGTTAACTGCGCCTTACAAATCCTAACAGTCAGTTTATATCTTTGTCCTTCGTATCCTAAAATTCAGTATGTCTATCCTTCTGGACCGTATCCTAAATATCAAACATCCGTCTGTCCTGATGATTTCTTTCCTGCTTCGTTTGGCTGACCGTACTATTACACTATACGATGTTGACCGGTATTTGGTGCGATCTGGGTCCCCGCCAGTACCCCTGCAGCCAACTGGGCTTTAAACAAGTGTGACGAACGACACCTCTTTCCGAGGACCACTCGGCATCCCCCCCCCCCCGCCCCCCACCAAGGGCTGTGCTTGTTCCCTTTACAAGTGGCTGTGAGTTGTGTCCCTTTACAAGTGGCTGTGCGTTGTTTCCCTTTACAAGTGGCTGTGAGTTGTGTCCCTTTACAAGTGGCTGTGCGTTGTGTCCCTTTACAAGTGGCTGTGAGTTGTGTCCCTTTACAAGTGGCTGTGCGTTGTGTCCCTTTACAAGTGGCTGTGAGTTGTGTCCCTTTACAAGTGGCTGTGCGTTGTGTCCCTTTACAAGTGGCTGTGAGTTGTGTCCCTTTACAAGTGGCTGTGAGTTGTGTCCCTTTACAAGTGGCTGTGAGCTTTTGTCCCTTTGCAAGTGGCTGTGAGTTGTGTCCCTTTACAAGTGGCTGTGAGCTGTGTCCCTTTGCAAGTGGCTGTGAGTTGTGTCCCTTTACAAGTGGCTGTGAGCTGTGTCCCTTTACAAGTGGCTGTGAGTTGGTCCCTTTACAAGTGGCTGTGAGCTGTGTCCCTTTACAAGTGGCTGTGAGCTGTGTCCCATTGCAAGTGGCTGTGAGTTGTGTCCCTTTACAAGTGGCTGTGAGTGTGCGTTGTTTGCCTCCCTCGCCGGGTGCAGCAGCGGGTACACGGCGCGCGGCACCCGTCCGTGCTGCAGACGATGGAGGAGCGGACGATCAAAGGCGGGAGGCGGGGAAGCGACAGTCGGTGACGTCATGGGCCGGGGGCGGTCCGGCCTTTCCGGGAAGGGGGCGCGGTCAAGGCTGAGGTCAGCGCCAAGCGCGTGCTGTGTGCTCGCAATCCGACTGCAGGTTCAAAGTGCAGAGCCAGTTTCTCCGTCACTCGCGCTTCCCTTACCAGGTGTTGGATTGAATACGTCATGTACGTTTCTCCGTCACTCGCGTTCCCCTTACCAGGTGTTGGATTGAATTCGTCATGTACGTTTCTCCGTCACTCGCGTTCCCCTTACCAGGTGTTGGATTGAATACGTCATGTACGTTTCTCCGTCACTCGCGCTTCCCTTACCAGACTGACGTAAGAATGTGTGATTGCTGTCAACCTTGCGTTTCTTTACACTGCCAACCCGCCATCCCCCCTCCCCCACACCCCACACACACACACAACACACACACACACACACACACACACACACACACACACACACACACACACACACACACCACACACACACACACACACACACACACCGACACACACACACACACACACACACTCACACACACTCAACACACACACAACACACACACACACCACACACACACCACACACTCACTACAACAAAATCACACTCCACACACACATGATTCAGAAGACACTCACACACGCCACACCACACATCACAACACACATTAACACACAACACGTATACACACACACACAACACCTATAATAATGTGTGACGTGTCTGTACACATTCATGCAGGTCACCGTCACACAAATGAGTTGTGTGTGGGGGGGTGGGAGTGGGGGTGCTAAACGGTCACGTCACAATGATTGTTGTGTTTTGTGTGGTGTGTTGTAGATGAGTGTGTGTGTGTGTGTTGTGGTGTAGTGTGTGGTGAGTGGGTGTGTGTGTGTGGTGTGTGTGTGTGTGTGTGTGTGTGTGTGTGTGTGTTGTGATGTGTGTGTGTGGTGGGAGTGGATGTGGGGTAAACAGCTACAGGTCACATACAGTGAGTTGTGTGTGTTGTGTGTGTGGGGGGGGGGTGTGTGAGTTAGGGGGGGGCAGTGAGTTGTGTGTGTGTGTGTGTGTGTGGGGGGCAGTGAGTTGTGTGTGTGTGTGGGGGGGGGGGGGGGGGGGGGGGAGCAGTGAGTTG
>JABMCL010003332.1:110000-120000 GCA_018857735.1 Alviniconcha marisindica | reverse complement strand
CACAAACACTCCAACACCCACCCACCCCACCCACCTCCGTGTGCAGGTGTCGTGTGGGTCAGTCTCCCTGAGCAGGTGTTGTGTGGGTCAGTCTCCGTGTGCAGGTGTTGTGTGGGTCAGTCTACGTGTGCAGGTGTTGTGTGGGTCAGTCTCCGTGTGCAGGTGTCGTGTGGGTCAGTCTCCGTGTGCAGGTGTCGTGTGGGTCAGTCTACGTGTGCAGGTGTTGTGTGGGTCAGTCTCCGTGTGCAGGTGTTGTGTGGGTCAGTCTCCGTGTGCAGGTGTTGTGTGGGTCAGTCTCCGTGTGCAGGTGTCATGTGGGTCAGTCTCCGTGTGCAGGTGTCGTGTGGGTCAGTCTCCGTGTGCAGGTGTCGTGTGGGTCAGTCTACGTGTGCAGGTGTCGTGTGGGTCAGTCTACGTGTGCAGGTGTTGTGTGGGTCAGTCTACGTGTGCAGGTGTCGTGTGGGTCAGTCTCCGTGTGCAGGTGTCGTGTGGGTCAGTCTACGTGTGCAGGTGTCGTGTGGGTCAATCTCCGTGTGCAGGTGTCGTGTGGGTCAGTCTCCGTGTGCAGGTGTCGTGTGGGTCAGTCTCCGTGTGCAGGTGTCGTGTGGGTCAGTCTCCGTGTGCAGGTGTCGTGTGGGTCAGTCTACGTGTGCAGGTGTCGTGTGGGTCAGTCTCCGTGTGCAGGTGTCGTGTGGGTCAGTCTCCGTGTGCAGGTGTTGTGTGGGTCAGTCTCCCAGTGCTGTGCCGTGGAGACGGCCCGCCTCTCAGTGGTGTTATTGTGGTCAGTGGTGTCATTGTGGTCAGTGGTGTCATTGTGGTGTCATTGTGGTCAGTGGTGTCATTGTGGTGTCATGTGGGTCATTGTGGCAGGTGTCGTGTGGGTCAGTCTGTCGGGGTGCAGGTGTTGTGTGGGTCAGTCCCCCAGTGCTGTCATGTGGAGACGGCCCGCCTCTCAGTGGTGTTATTGTGGTCAGTGGTGTCATTGTGGTCAGTGGTGTCATTGTGGTCAGTGGTGTTATTGTGGTGTCATTGTGGTCAGTGGTGTCATTGTGGTGTCATTGTGGTCAGTGGTGTCATTGTGGTCAGTGGTGTCATTGTGGTCAGTGTGCGCTGCAGGACTGGCGTATCGCCGGCCAGCAACACCATCGTTTCCATGGAAGGACTGTAACGGCTGCTTGACCGTTTTGTTCGTTGTTGGTGCAGACTGTCAGTTTTCTCAGATACCTGATTGCTGCCTGTACCTGCTGTAGTGTTGCACCGTGACGCTGAAACGGCTGCTGCGTGCGTTACGCTGTGCGGTGAAGGTCAAGCGGGACCAGTGTCCCGACGTCACTGAGAATGACCCGTAGACGTCAACGTTAACACTGACCGCTTAACACCATAGCATGAGTGTTTAACAGCGCCACGACCTTTCACCCTAATGCATGCTGCAGTTATTTAACCTCATATTTAACTATGCGTGTTTTCATTCAATAGATGAATGATATTTAACTGTGCATGTGTTCGTGCAATTGATGACTAATAATTTATGTAGCTATGCATGTGTTCATGCAATAGATGACTGATGTTTAACTATGCATGTGTTCATGCAATAGATGACTGATGTTTAACTATGCGTGTTTTCATGCAATAGATGACTGATGTTTAACTATGCGTGTGTTCATGCTATAGATGACTGATGTTTAACTATGCGTGTTTTCATGCGATAGATGACTGATATTTAACTACACGTGTTTTCATGCAATAGATGACTGGTGATTATTTGTGGCTAAGGTCGGTCATGCAGAATGGGGTTGTCAATGGACACGCAATTGTCTGTTGCATATTCACTGAACTCAGGTTGAACTGCGGAGCACCGACCTCCGTGAACGATCAGGCCTCTCATTCCGTGCCCACTGTGCCGTGTTGTCCAGTCTCTTCGCTCTTAACGGTGCCAGGGCCGGACAGCTGTCCGCGCTGAGCTCTCAGCCCTGTCTCCCACAGCTACGGTCCCACAAGCTTTCCGTGTGGCCGCCCTGTGGTAGTGTGTTGACAGCTCTGTGGTAGTGTGTTGACAGCTCTGCGGTACTGTGTTGACAGCTCTGTGGTACTGTGTTGACAGCCCTGTGGTACTGTGTTGACAGCCCTGTGGTACTGTGTTGACAGCCCTGTGGTACTGTGTTGACAGCTCTGTGGTAGTGTGTTGACAGCTCTGTGGTACTATGTTGTGTTGACAGCTCTGTGGTACTGTGTTGACAGCTCTGTGGTAGCGTGTTGACAGCTCTGTGGCACTGTGTTGACAGCTCTGTGGTACTGTGTTGACAGCTCTGTGGTGGTAGTGTGTTGACAGCTCTGTGGTGTTAGTGTGTTGACAGCTCTGTGGTACTGTGTTGACAGCTCTGTGGTACTGTGTTGACAGCTCTGTGGTACTGTGTTGACAGCTCTGTGGTACTATGTTGTGTTGACAGCCCTGTGGTACTGTGTTGACAGCTCTGTGGTACTGTGTTGACAGCTCTGTGGTAGCGTGTTGACAGCTCTGTGGCACTGTGTTGACAGCTCTGCGGTAGCGTGTTGACAGCTCTGTGGCTCTGTGTTGACAGCTCTGTGGTGGTAGTGTGTTGACAGCTCTGTGGTGCTGTGTTGACAGCTCTGCGGTAGCGTGTTGACAGCTCTGTTGCTCTGTGTTGACAGCTCTGTGGTGGTAGTGTGTTGACAGCTCTGTGGTGCTGTGTTGACAGCCCTGTGGTAGTGTGTTGACAGCCCTGTGGCTCTGTGTTGACAGCCCTGTGGTGGTAGTGTGTTGACAGCCCTGTGGTAGTGTGTTGACAGCCCTGTGGTAGTGTGTTGACTGGCGGACTGAGAAGCAGGATGACCGGAGTGCGGTGGCAGAGTCCCTGTGGATGGAACTGATCTCCTTGGGCTGCAGCTCCAATGTCTGTCATGGCGGCGCCTGCCTTGTGACTGACTGTGAAGGGGGTGCGCGCGGAATCCACCAACCTTTATTACAGTTGTGTGCGGAATCCACCAACCTTTATTACAGTTGTGTGCGGAATCCACCAAACTTTATTACAGTTGTGTGCGGAATCCACCAGCCTTTATTACAGTTGTGTGCGGAATCCACCAACCTTTATTACAGTTGTGTGCGGAATCCACCAACCTTTATTACAGTTGTGTGCGGAATCCACCAACCTTTATTACAGTTGTGTGTGCAGTCCACTGGTCTTTGTGAAGGTTGTGTGCGCAGTCCACCAATCTTTGTGAAGGTTGTGTGCGGAATCCACCAACTTTTACTAAAGTTGTCTGCGCAGTCCACCAATCTTTGTGAAGGTTGTGTGCGGAATCCACCAACTTTTACTAAAGTTGTGTGCGCAGTCCACCAGTCTTTGTGAAGGTTGTGTGCGGAATCCACCAACCTTTATTAAAGTTGTGTGCGCAGTCCACCAATCTTTGTGAAGGTTGTGTGCGGAATCCACCAACTTTTACTAAAGTTGTGTGCGCAGTCCACCACCTTCCCTCGCTTGCTTCTCTTGTGGGCATGCAGACGGGGCAGCCACCTATCAGGGAGAAATGGGGGGGTGGGGGGGGGGGTGACGGGGGGGGGGGGGGGGGAAGGGGTTGGGGGGGGGGGTGGGTTGTCAGTTGACCAAATACACAAAATAAGCCCTCTAAAATATAACATTGTCGACGTTTTGCGTTGGGGTGGGGTGGGGGCGGGGGGACAGTTTTACCCATTAGCGTTATAGTTCTGCCTAGCAGCGGAAATTCTACCCAGTGACATTGGCTCGATGTACCCGGCGGCGGAAATTCTACCCAGTGACATTGGCTCTACCCAGCAGCGGGACGTAGTAGCATCGTCAGCAGTTGTAGCACTCGTGTGTTGTACTTCAGCTGTAGGCCCTGGATCTGAAAACGAACAGTTGTAAAGCCAGGAGTGGGGGGCGTGACTAACCACGTGTGTCGGTGTGTAACAACCACACGTGTACAGTGTCAGTGTGTAACAGGCACACGTGTACAGTGTCAGTGTGTAACAGGCAGACGTGTACAGTGTCAGTGTGTAACAGGCACACGTGTACAGTGTCAGTGTGTAACAGCCCCACGTGTACAGTGTCAGTGTGTAACAGCCACGCGTGTACAGTGTCAGTGTGTAACAGGCCCACGTGTACAGTGTCAGTGTGTGACAACCACACGTGTACAGTGTCAGTGTGTAACAGCCACACGTGTACAGTGTCAGTGTGTACCAGCCACACGTGTACACTTGTACACTCAACGCCAGCGGCATCTGACGCCACAGCATAATTATGAGCACCGGTAGATAATTATTTGGACTTTTGTGGTTTTCATACAGCGTTACAAGTTCTGATGAAGTTGGAACTGTAGCTGCTCATGGCGCAGTTTGATGACAACTTTTAAAACAAAAAAAAGTGAGGGCTGTAAAACAGTCAGTAAAGGACTAACGTAAGGGCTGTAAAACAGTAAAGGACTAACGTAAGGGCTATAAAGCAGTCATTAAACGACTAACGTAAGGGCTATAAAGCAGTCAATAAACGACTAACGTAGGGGCTGTAAAGCAGTCAATAAACGACTAACGTAGGGGCTGTAAAGCAGTCATTAAACGACGAACGTGAGGGCTGTAAAACAGTCAGTAAAGGACTGACGGGAGGGCCGTAAAGCAGTCAGTAAAGGACTAACGTGAGGGTTGTAAAGCAGTCAGTAAAGGACTGACGGGATGGTTGTAAAGCAGTCAGTAAAGGACTAACGTAAGGGTTGTAAAACAGTCAGTAAAGGACTAACGTAAGGGTTGTAAAACAGTAAAAGACTAACGTAAGGGTTGTAAAACAGTAAAGGACTAACGTAAGGGTTGTAAAACAGTAAAGGACTAACGTAAGGGTTGTAAAACAGTAAAGGACTAACGTGAGGGCTGTAAAACAGTAAAGGACTAACGTGAGGACGGCAAAACAGTTAGTACAGGACTAACGCGAGGACTGCAGAACAGTGTGTACAGGACTAACGTGATTTGATACGTTGTATCGTCAAGGTGGGGGCAACCTTCAAGTACTGAAAGGAAACTATACATTTTCTGTCCTTGTGCTGAACAGTGCTGTCCTCGGTGTGGAGAATTAAGGCACCGCTGTATCCATCATGACTTGACTGTGTAGCAGAGTTCCGGTAAAGCCTAATAATAATAATAATAATAATAATAATAATAATAATAATGGACATTTCTATGGCGCATGATCCCTAGCAAGATGTAGGGCACAATGCGCCGTACAGAAAGCTGCAGACAAATGTATGAACACAGACAGTGGACAACATAGAAAGGTTTCGGGCCGTACGACCGCCATCAACGCAAGAATTTACATACAGCAATTTCAGTAAATAAACCAAAGTTGTCAATAACCAAACATGACCAAACTCTGATTTTAGCACACGTGTATGATACAAGTAGATATACTGCAAATACAAAAATGTACAGCGGAATATTGCACACTCACACACACACCACACACACACACACACACACACACACACACACACACACACACACCACAGAGGTGGGGTGGGGGGTATTAATTATATGCAGGCCTAAGGGCCCCAGTCGCCGCTGTTTTAGTTTTCTCTTTACTTTCATCTGGGGCTTCCACTGTTACCACAACTCCAACTCCTAGACTTCATTTTGCAAAGGTTGTAGTTTAGGTTCAGTCAAAACCTGTCTAACAACTGGTCCTTGCTGATGGATAATGACATTTTTAAAAAATATAAAAAATATATAGAAGGCATCATTCATATATCAAGCACCTGCGAGTGAGTATTTTTTCTATTTTTATACATGAAGCATAAACACTTCCACGCTAAACCTTGCGCAGGCGTGCGCAGAGAGAGAGAGAGAGAGAGAGAGAGAGAGAGAGAGAGAGAGAGAGAGAGAGAGCGTCGTGTGTGTGTGTGTGTGTGTGTGTGTGTGTGTGTGTGTGTGGTGGTGAGAGAGAGAGAGAGAGAGAGAGAGAGAGAGAGAGAGAGAGAGAGAGAGAGGAGAGAGAGAGAGAGAGGTCGTGTGTGTGTGTGTGTGTGTGTGTGTGAGAGAGAGAGAGAGAGAGAGAGAGAGAGAGAGAGAGAGAGAGAGAGAGAGAGTCGTGTGTGTGTGTGTGTGAGAGAGACAGAGACAGAGAGAGAGGTGGAGGGCTGAGACTGATAACAGTGATATGCTGGAACTGCTAAACCCAAATAAATCCAAGCGGGTGATGCCGCGGTCCGCACCTTGTTGCTCACGGCGGTCGTGCAGCGCTGTGACAGGCCCCAGATAAGCCCCCCACCACCCGTCCCGTCAGGCAATGCAGGCCGGGGGGGGGGGGGGGGGGGGGGGAGATAAATCGTCAGGCCGTGGCTAAAGCCCAATCTATGATTGCCATGACTTACGTACTGTGGTCGGGGTGTCATGGAGCCCCGCCCCGACCTGACTGATCACTTACTGCCAGCTTGGCCCTTCCACTTTGACACGCTTTTAACTTTAAAGCCGCTGTGCTTCGTTTTGAGGTGTGGCAGTAGAGGTGTGGCAGTAGAGGTGTGGCTGTAGGCAGTAGAGGTGTGGCAGTAGAGGTGTGGCTGTAGGCAGTAGAGGTGTGGTTGTAGGCAGTAGAGGTGTGGCAGTAGAGGTGTGGTTGTAGGCAGTAGAGGTGTGGCTGTAGGCAGTAGAGGTGTGGCTGTAGGCAGTAGAGGTGTGGCAGTAGAGGTGTGGCTGTAGGCAGTAGAGGTGTGGCAGTAGAGGTGTGGCTGTAGGCAGTAGAGGTGTGGCTGCAGGCAGTAGAGGTGTGGCAGTAGAGGTGTGGTTGTAGGCAGTAGAGGTGTGGCTGTAGGCAGTAGAGGTGTGGCTGTAGGGAGTAGAGGTGTGGCAGTAGAGGTGTGGCTGTCGGGAGTAGAGGTGTGGCAGTAGAGGTGTGGCAGTAGAGGTATGGCTGTCGGGAGTAGAGGTGTGGCAGTAGGGAGTAGAGGTGTGGCAGTAGAGGTGTGGCTGTCGGGAGTAGAGGTGTGGCAGTAGGGAGTAGAGGTGTGGCAGTAGAGGTGTGGCTGTCTGGAGTAGAGGTGTGGCAGTAGAGGTGTGGCTGTCGGGAGCTGTGTTCGGGTTGTGGTAGTCCTCAGAGAGCGGTCTTAGATCCAAGGATCAGGCTAGTTAGCATTTCGGTGAGTGTACGAGGAAAACGCCATTTTGAAAGTGCCTGCTCACTTCTGATTGGCTGACAACACCATCATTGCACGCTCGGCAACAAAAACTGAACAAAATAGTCATAATACCAGCGCATGCGCGCACGCACACACACATACACACACACACACATACACACACACACACACACACTGCTCGTTTCTAGGTTGTTAGGCAGAAACCAAAAACCACACACGCCATCGTTTTTCATGACGTCACACACACACTGATGGGCACAAAATGGCCTTGAACTTTTTTTCGGGACTTTTTAAATGCCATTTTGTACAGATTATAAATCAGCTGCAAAACTATAGTGCGTGTGTGTATGCGCGCTTGCGCGCCCGTGCATGCATGTGTGTGTTGTTGTTGTTTTACATGAGAGTATTGATATTAAGCTACCAGCTATTATGTGAAAGCGAAAGACGCCAATTTGCACGGGGTGATTCGCTTAAATGCCTTTTGCGGGCCCCTGGCTTGGTTCCAGTGCTGATCTCTTATTGCTGCCGGGTGCTGAGCGCCTCAGTCTGAAGGTGTTTGCCTGAAGCATTGCGCCTTTCTGCCCTGTCACACTGTGCCCTTTCTGCCCTGTCACACTGTGCCCTTTCTGTCCTGTCACACTGTGCCCTTTCCGCCCCTCACACTGTGCCCTTTCTGCCCTGTGACACTGTGCCCTCCCTGCCCTGTGACACTGTGCCCTCCCTGCCCTGTGACACGGTGCCCGCCCTGCCCTGTGACACTGTGCCCTCCCTGCCCTGTGACACGGTGCCCTCCCTGCCCTGTGACACTGTGCCCTCCCTGCCCTGTGACACTGTGCCCTCCCTGCCCTGTGACACTGTGCCCTCCCTGCCCTGTGACACTGTGCCCTCCCTGCCCTGTGACACTGTGCCCTCCCTGCCCTGTGACACTGTGCCCTCCCTGCCCTGTGACACTGTGCCCTCCCTGCCCTGTGACACTGTGCCCTCCCTGCCCTGTGACACGGTGCCCTCCCTGCCCTGTGACACGGTGCCCTCCCTGCCCTGTGACACGGTGCCCTCCCTGCCCTGTGACACGGTGCCCTCCCTGCCCTGTGACACGGTGCCCTCCCTGCCCTGTGACACGGTGCCCTCCCTGCCCTGTGACACGTGCCCTCCCTGCCCTGTGACACTGTGCCCTCCCTGCCCTGTGACACGGTGCCCTCCCTGCCCTGTGACACTGTGCCCTCCCTGCCCTGTGACACGGTGCCCTCCCTGCCCTGTGACACTGTGCCCTCCCTGCCCTGTGACACGGTGCCCTCCCTGCCCTGTGACACTGTGCCCTCCCTGCCCTGTGACACTGTGCCCTCCCTGCCCTGTGACACGGTGCCCTCCCTGCCCTGTGACACTGTGCCCTCCCTGCCCTGTGACACGGTGCCCTCCCTGCCCTCTGACACTGATACTGAGAGGGACAGAGGTGAAGGGGAGAGGGGGCTACATTGGGTGACAGAGCCAGTGAGAGAGGTGAAGGGGAGAGGGGGGCTACATTGGGTGACAGAGCCAGTGAGAGAGGTGAAGGGGAGAGGGGGCTACATTGGGTGACAGAGCCAGTGAGAGAGGTGAAGGGGAGAGGGGGGCTACATTGGGTGACAGAGCCAGTGAGAGAGGTGAAGGGGAGAGGGGGGCTACATTGGGTGACAGAGCCAGTGAGAGAGGTGAAGGGGAGAGGGGGGCTACATTGGGTGACAGAGCCAGTGAGAGAGGTGAAGGGGAGAGGGGGCTACATTGGGTGACAGAGGCCAGTGAGAGAGGTGAAGGGGAGAGGGGGGCTACATTGGGTGACAGAGGGCCAGTGAGAGAGGTGAAGGGGAGAGGGGGGCTACATTGGGTGACAGAGGGCCAGTGAGAGAGGTGAAGGGGAGAGGGGGGCTACATTGGGTGACAGAGGGCCAGTGAGAGAGGTGAAGGGGAGAGGGGGGCTACATTGGGTGACAGAGGGCCAGTGAGAGAGGTGAAGGGGAGAGGGGGGCTACATTGGGTGACAGAGGGCCAGTGAGAGAGGTGAAGGGGAGAGGGGGGCTACATTGGGTGACAGAGCCAGTGAGAGAGGTGAAGGGGAGAGGGGGGCTACATTGGGTGACAGTGCCAGTGAGAGAGGTGAAGGGGAGAGGGGTGCGTTTTTCAATCTTTATCTAAAGGTGTTCCATGATTAATAATATGTTTACTGCTGAATTTGCACCCCATTCTTCCCCCCCCCCCCCCCCCCCCCACCACCTTTTTATTTATTTATTTTCTTCTAGACCAGCCCTTCTTTTGTATGAAAGTGAGGTAGTCTTTCAGTCTGAACTGGTTTTCCTCTGTGAGTGTGTGTGTGTGTGTGTGTGTTGACTATGAAGGTGAATGGAAAGTGACTGTGCAATGAACAGAAAAGTCCAGTGATGTCTGTTACTACTCCCCCCCTCCCCTCCCCCTCCCCCCCCCTTCCCCCCCCCCCCCCCCCCTCCGCCTCCCCCCCATCCCACACCTACCCCCACTGTGGTTACTGTTTTTACACTCTTTCAGAAAGAAAACAAAATGGGGTGGGGGGCTGTTTGGGTCGTTGTTTTTTGGTGAGGGGCTTATCACTAACCCTAGTTTGAACCGATGCACATATATTAACACTGCAGTCCATTTGTTGTAGACTGGGTTACTTAACTTTTAAGTGACCTGTAGATAAATATATCTGTGTCTCTGTTTACACTCTTACTCTGCTGGGTTACTTAAGTTAAAATGACCAGTATATATATATGTCTCCATTTGCACTCTTACTTAGCTGTTGGGACCTCACACTCTAACACAAATCACACAGCCTTTGAACAGTGAACTGAAAGTGTGG
>JABMCL010003332.1:72500-105000 GCA_018857735.1 Alviniconcha marisindica | reverse complement strand
TACAGACAGTTCTCTTGACATGACAGTCCATACAATGTTCTTGACATGACAATCCATACAATGTTCTTGACCTAGCAGTGCATACAGTGTTCTTGCATGACATTCAGTGCAGACAATGTTCTTGACACGGCATTGCATACAGAGCGTTAATGGCATGACAGTGCCTACAGACAGGACCCTGTTGCTGTGTGCAGGTCAAGCTGTGGCAGATCCCCAAGGATGGACTCATCACCCCGCTGACTGACTGGTGGGTCGACCTCCACGGCCACTCGCGCAGGGTCGGCTACCTGGAGTGGCACCCCACAGCGGAAAACATCATTTTGTCTGCTGGCTTTGACTACAAGGTGACCACATTCCACTCGCTACTTCTCTCTGGTCACCATCCCTTCAGTTTTTATTCCTGGTTCCTGTCCGGTGGCGTTGACCGCCATTTAAGTTTTTATGCCTGGGTTTAGGTTATGTTGCTAGGCAGTGGTATAGAATTCTTCTTCTGAGGAATCGTTTGAAATGGAGGTGATTGCCTCTCAGTTTAGAGAAATAACAAAGCGTGTCGGTTAAAATACGCCTGCTTTCTGTTTAAAGCCATTACTTGCAAACCACAGCCTCTCACCCCTGACATGTCTTCAGGAAAGACCCAACATTCATCGCAGTCTGGCTATGTATCTGACTAAGACCCAACATTCATCGCAGTCTGGCTATGTATCTGACTAAGACCCAACATTCATCGCAGTCTGGCTATGTATCTGACTAAGACCCAACATTCATCGCAGTCTGGCTATGTATCTGACTAAGACCCAACATTCCTAGCAGTCTGGCTATGTATCTGACTAAGACCCAACATTCATCGCAGTCTGGCTATGTATCTGACTAAGACCCAACATTCCTAGCAGTCTGGCTATGTATCTGACTAAGACCCAACATTCCTAGCAGTCTGGCTATGTATCTGACTAAGACCCAACATTCCTAGCAGTCTGGCTATGTATCTGACTAAGACCCAACATTCCTAGCAGTCTGGCTATGTATCTGACTAAGACCCAACATTCATCGCAGTCTGGCTATGTATCTGACTAAGACCCAACATTCCTAGCAGTCTGGCTATGTATCTGACTAAGACCCAACATTCCTAGCAGTCTGGCTATGTATCTGACTAAGACCCAACATTCCTAGCAGTCTGGCTATGTATCTCACTAAGACCGAACATTCGTAGCAGTCTGGCTATGTATCTGTGATATAGTTACTTTGGTGAAATCACCGAAAACCAGAAGACAGTGTAAATTGTCATTTCATTTTGTTGATGGTGCCAGGTTGTCTCACTTTCTTTCTTTTCTTTTCTTTTTCTTCTTTTTTTTCTCCTTCTTATCTTTTCTTCTTTTCTTCTCTGCATATTTCATACAAAGTAAATGGGTGTCTACCTGTTACTTGTGAAGAGCAAATTAGCCAAACAGTGTGGCCATCGTTTTGTCAGTCTGAGAGAATCCAGTCAATCTTGGCTTCTTTTGTTATCTTGTCTCGGTGACACCTGCTGTAACATTCCATGTTTGCATGCTCACAGTGTATGGTGTGGAATGTGGAACAGGTGAAACCAGTGAACATTGACTGTCACAATGACATCTGATGTAACATTCCATGTTTGTATGTTCACAGTGTATTGTGTGGAATGTGGAGCAGGCAGAACCAGTGAACATTGACTGTCACAATGACATCTGATGTAACATTTGATATTTGAATGTTCACAGTGTATCGTGTGGAATGTGGAGCAGGCAGAACCAGTGAACATCATTGACTGTCACTGTGACATCTGATGTAACATTTGATATTTGCATGTTCACAGTGTATCGTGTGGAACGTGGAGCAGGCAGAACCAGTGAACATCATTGACTGTCACAAAGACACAATCTTCTCCATCTCATGGAACCGCGAGGGCAGCCTCTTTGCCACGACCTCCAAAGACAAGAAGCTGCGCACCATCGATCCCAGAACCTGCGGTGTGGCAGCAGTAAGAAGCCTTTTTTTGCGGAAATTTGGCACCTAATTGCTGGAATTAATTTAGACTGAAGCACACAGTCGTTTGAACCATACAACGATTGTTCATTTTATCGCTGGGTCTTGGAGCCCTGAACGCAGAACACACAGCAGTCCAGCAAGCTGATGACCCCGCACTGGACACAAGCTGCCTCGGACCTTCCTGGCTCCTGGCTCCTGGCTCATGGGCCTCTTTCCTCTCAAAATGTCCGTCTGACCACCAGGTGGCGCTGTGTCGACTGCTGGAATAGAGGGTTCCACACTGAGCTCTAAGCCCCGCCTCTTGCCTCGCAACATGTCCATCTGACCACCAGGTGGCGCTGTGTCGACTGCTGGAATAGAGGGTTCCACACTGAGCTCTGAGCCTCGCCTCTTGCCTCGCAACATGTCCATCTGACCACCAGGTGGCGCTGTGTCGACTGGTGGAATGCACAGCAAAAACCCAGACAGACTGTATATATGCGTAGCCAGATCCTACCTTCAGACTTTCAAAAGCAAACTGTCTGGGGCGTAGAATCTTCCCTGATGCATTGTCCATCTGGTATAAAACTGAACCCCCCACCTCGCAGTTAGTTCACGCGTTGTCCTTCTGGTATGAAACTTAACTCCCCATTGTCCTTCTGCTATGAAACTTAATCCCCCCCCCCCCCATATTTAATTCACACATTGTACATCTGGTATGAAACTTAACCCCCCACCTCCCATATTTAATTCACATATTGTACATCTGGTATGAAACTTAACACCCCACCTCCCATATTTAATTCACACATTGTACATCTAGTATGAAACTTAACACCCCACCTCCCATATTTAATTCACACATTGTACATCTAGTATGAAACTTAACCCCCCACCTCCCATATTTAATTCACACGTACATCTGGTATGAAACTTAACACCCCACCTCCCATATTTAATTCACACATTGTACATCTAGTATGAAACTTAACCCCCCACCTCCCATATTTAATTCACACATTGTATATCTGGTATGAAACTTAACACCCCATCTCCCATATTTAATTCACACATTGTACATCTGGTATGAAATTTAACCCCCCACCTCCCATATTTAATTCACACATTGTACATCTGGTATGAAACTTAACACCCCACCTCCCATATTTAATTCACACATTGTACATCTAGTATGAAACTTAACACCCCACCTCCCATATTTAATTCACACATTGTACATCTGGTATGTAATTTAACCCCCCACCTCCCATATTTAATTCACACATTGTACATCTGGTATGAAACTTAACCCCCCACCTCCCATATTTAATTCACACATTGTACATCTGGTATGAAACTTAACCCCCCACCTCCCATATTTAATTCACACAAGCTTTGCTGTGATACTCATGAGGTACTCTGTTGACTGGCGGAGTGTCTATATATTTATACAGTACTCCAGGATTTCAGCCTGAGTCCAGCATTCAGGTGCACACAGCTGTCGTCATCTGAACCTATCTACTGATGTCTCTGTAGTTATCAGCTGAACCTAGCTACTGATGTCTGTAGTTATCAGCTGAACCTATCTACTGATGTCTCTGTAGTTATCAGCTGAACCTATCTACTGATGTCTGTAGTTATCGGCTGAACCTATCTACTGATGTCTCTGTAGTTATCAGCTGAACCTATCTACTGATGTCTCTGTAATTATCAGCTGAACCTATCTACTGATGTCTGTAGTTATCAGCTGAACCTATCTACTGATGTATCAGCTGAACCTATCTACTGATGTCTCTGTAGTTATCAGCTGAACCTATCTACTGATGTCTGTAGTTATCAGCTGAACCTATCTACTGATGTCTCTGTAGTTATCAGCTAAACCTATCTACTGATGTCTGTAGTTATCAGCTGAACCTATCTATGTTGTAGTCAGCAGCTGAACTTATGTACTGATGTCTCTACAGTCATCAACGGAACCTATCTACTTGTACCAAGTGCCATCACTCATTCAAAATGAGGCCTGGTATCCTTTTCACCTGTGTGCGATTTTTCACACTGCGGTTGTGTTTGCAGGAAACCCAGTGTCACAAGGGGCCCAAGGCGTCCAAGGTGGTGTTTGTGGACAACAACCGCGTTGCCACCACCGGTTTCTCCCAGATGAGTGAACGACAACTCTCATTATGGGACCTTGTAAGTTGTCACGGAAGGGTGTGAAAGTCATGAAAGCACAAGTTGTCATGGAAGGGTGTGAAAGTGGTGAAAGCACAAGTTGTCATGGAAGGGTGTGAAAGGGATGAAAGCATAAGCTGTCACGGAAAACCATGAAATGGATGAAAGCACAAGTTGTCACGGAAGGGTGTGAAAGTCATGAAAGCACAAGTTGTCATGGAAGGGTGTGAAAGTGGTGAAAGCACAAGTTGACATGGAAGGGTGTGAAAGTCATGAAAGCACAAGTTGTCATGGAAGGGTGTGAAAGGGATGAAAGCATAAGCTGTCACGGAAGGGCATGAACATGATGAAAGCACAAGTTGTGGGTGGATAGGTTCACTGTGTATTGTGGGTGGATAGGTTCACTATGGATTGTGGGTGGATAGGTTCACTATGTATTGTGGGTGGATAGGTTCACTATGGATTGTGGGTGGATAGGTTCACCATGTATTGTGGGTGGATAGGTTCACCATGTATTGTGGGTAGATAGGTTCACTATGTATTGTGGGTGGATAGGTTCACTATGGATTGTGGGTGGATAGGTTCACCATGTATTGTGGGTGGATAGGTTCACCGTGTATTGTGGGTGGATAGGTTCACTATGGATTGTTGGTGGATAGGTTCACTATGGATTGTGGGTGGATAGGTTCACTATGGATTGTGGGTGGATAGGTTCACCATGTATTGTGGGTGGATAGGTTCACTATGGATTGTGGGTGGATAGGTTCATTATGGATTGTGGGTGGATAGGTTCACTATGGATAGTGGGTGGATAGGTTCACTGTGCATTGTGGGAGGCAAGATTTATCACAGAAGAAGAAAAAAACAGCTATAAGGTTTTTGATCTTGTCCTTTTTTTTCTTTTTTGTGTTTGTTTGATGGTGTGTTGGTGGAGGAAGGTGGTTTGTGATTAATGTTGCGGCGGGGTTTCTTCCTACAGCGGCAGTCGAAAACTCCCCTGTACACCATCGACCTGGATACCTCATGCGGAGTTATCCTCCCCTACTATGACTATGACACAAAGGTTATCTTCCTTGCAGGCAAGGTGAGTTGCAAGTGACAAGGTCATTCATCGTTCAATGTTTAAGCTTGTCTCTGGAGACCTGGCTTTCTCGAGATCTGAAAGGTAGAAGTTCTTTGATGGATTGGAAATCCAAATCATTCCATTTTAGATGTTTCTGTCCACTGAAGTTTGCAGTCCAGGATTGGTCAGGAAAATTGTGTGAACATGTTTTGATGAGTTTTGAAGCTGTCTTGCTGTCCAGGGCCGAACATCATGTGTTACAAAGAAAAAGTCTTGCTGTCCAGGACTAAACATCACATGTTACCAACAGAAAGTTGCTGTCCAGGGCTAAACATCATGCGTTACCAAAGAAAAAGTTGCTGTCCAGGGCTAAACATCATGCGTTACCAAACAAAGAGTTGCCGTCTAGGGCTAAACATCACACATTACCAAACAAAAAGTCTTGGTGTTTTTTTCCACTCCATGTCTGCTGATCTGTTCCTTGATTTGCTCAGTTTTAACTGCTGATATTATGCATAAGATGAAGTGTCTAATACTTTTCCCCATTTATTTTGATGATAAATTTCTTCTGTAGATTTTTAACACGATTATGTTAGTCATAAGATTGATGTGTTCATGATTATGTCAGTCATAAGATTGATGTGTTCATGATTATGTCAGTCATAAGATTGATGTGTTCATGATTATGTCAAGATTGATGTGTTCATGATTATGTCAGTCATAAGATTGATGTGTTCATGATTATGTTAGTCATAAGATTGATGTGTTCATGATTATGTTAGTCATAAGATTGATGCGTTCATGATTATGTTAGTCATAAGATTGATGTGTTCATGATTATGTCAGTCATAAGATTGATGTGTTCATGATTATATCAATCATAGATTGATGTGTTTATATTGTGCATGGTGTGTTTGTGTGACTGATGTTTCCATTGGTGATGTAAACGATTGTTGTGTTTATGATAGATGCGTTTATAACTGATGTATTTATTGACATTGTTTTATGAATAATGGGTATACAGGTCTGATTTTTAAAATTATTTTTTTATATGTGTTAATGACGTTCTTACTGTGTTTGTGACTGATCTGCCTGGCTGTTTATGACTGATATGTCTTGATGTGTTTATAACTGATACTTGTGGATGCTTATGACTGGTTCTTGATGTGTTTATGACTGATACTTGTGGATGTTTATGACTGGTTCTTGATGTGTTTATAACTGATACTTGTGGATGCTTATGACTGGTTCTTGATGTGTTTATGACTGATACTTGTGGATGTTTATGACTGGTTCTTGATGTGTTTATGACTGATATGTGTGGATGTTTATGTCTGAGATGTGTGGATGTTTATGACTGGTTCTTGAGGGCTGATAGTATGTTTATGTCTGAGATGTGTGGATGTTTATGACTGATATATGTGGATGTTTATGGCTGAGCTGTCTTGCGACTGTGTGGCAGGGGGACGGCAACATCCGTTATTATGAAGTGTCGGACAGTGACTCCGGTCTCCACTTTCTCAATGTGTACCAGTCGTCATCGCCACAGAGAGGACTGGGTAAGACAAGATCCTTCGTGTGATGGGCCCAAGTCGTTTCTCCTCTCACCTCACCTCCCCCCAAACACTTGTTTGTCACGACAAAAGCAAAAATAATACTTGTGGCAGCTCCCGCCAATGATACTTATGGGGTTAATGATGTAACTGATGGGTGGTATACAGGTATTACACCACTTATGGGGTTAATGATGTAACCAATGGGTGGTACACAGGTATCACACCACTTATCGGGTTAATGATGTGGCTGATGGGCGGTATACAGGTATCACACCACTTACGGGGTTAATGATGTGGCTGATGGGCGGTATACAGGTATCACACCACTTATGGGGTTAATGATGTGGCTGATGGGTGGTATACAGGTATCACACCACTTATGGGGTTAATGATGTAACCAATGGGTGGTACACAGGTATCACACCACTTATCGGGTTAATGATGTGGCTGATGGGCGGTATACAGGTATCACACCACTTACGGGGTTAATGATGTGGCTGATGGGCGGTATACAGGTATCACACCACTTATGGGGTTAATGATGTGGCTGATGGGTGGTATACAGGTATCACACCACTTATGGGGTTAATGATGTGGCTGATGGGCGGTATACAGGTATCACACCACTTACGGGGTTAATGATGTGGCTGATGGGCGGTATACAGGTATCACACCACTTATGGGGTTAATGATGTGGCTGATGGGTGGTATACAGGTATCACACCACTTATGGGGTTAATGATGTAACCAATGGGTGGTACACAGGTATCACACCACTTATCGGGTTAATGATGTGGCTGATGGGCGGTATACAGGTATCACACCACTTACGGGGTTAATGATGTGGCTGATGGGCGGTATACAGGTATCACACCACTTATGGGGTTAATGATGTGGCTGATGGGTGGTATACAGGTATCACACCACTTATGGGGTTAATGATGTGGCTGATGGGCGGTATACAGGTATCACACCACTTATGGGGTTAATGATGTGGCTGATGGGCGGTATACAGGTGTCACACCACTTATGGGGTTAATGATGTGGCTGATGGGCGGTACACAGGTGTCACACCACTTATGGGGTTAATGATGTGGCTGATGGGCGGTATACAGGTGTCACACCACTTATGGGGTTAATGATGTGGCTGATGGGCGGTACACAGGTGTCACACCACTTAGGGGGTTAATGATGTGGCTGATGGGCGGTATACAGGTGTCACACCACTTACGGGGTTAATGATGTGGCTGATGGGTGGTATACAGGTGTCACACCACTTATGGGGTTAATGATGTGGCTGATGGGGAGGAGACGGGTGCCGCACCACTTATGGGGTTAATGACGTGATGTCTCATTGGTGGCTGCAGGCATGATGCCGAAGCGCGGCTGTGACGTGCGGCGGTGTGAAATTGTCCGTTTCTACAAACTGCATGCAGCCAAGAATCTGGTGGAACCAATCTCCATGATTGTGCCCCGAAAGGTCAGGGGGCACTGGTGCCTTTATGTATGTGTCGGTGATTGTGTGTGTGTGTGTGTGTTGGGGGGGGGGGGGGGGGTTGCACATAGGCATATGTTTTTGTGTGTGTGTGAATATATATTCATGTATGTATGTGTTGGTGATTGTGTGTGTGGATATATATATATATATATATATATATATATTATATATATATATATATATATATATATATATATATATATATATATGCATGTATGTGTTGTGAGTGAGTGTTGCGTATGTGTATGGACATGTACATATGCATTTCAGCTTTCTGAAAATGTTCGCAAACAAACCATGTAAAGTTACTGTTTTGTATTACATTTGTTTATTTCTTCTCTCTGTGTTTTCCTGACTAAAAATTGGTTTAAAAGAAAAAACATTGGCAAATGTGCCTGAGTATAAAAATTAAGCAATAAAAACAGGCCAGAGTGCCTGCGAATTGACGCTTTTGCTACCAGTGATCTGACCTTGTTGATGCAGTGTCCTTCCAAGAGTTATCTCAAAGACAGTGGAACTGACCAAACAACTGTGTGTTGATTTTGTTCCCCAGCTCTCAAGAGACATACGTCTTCCACAAGTAGGTCTTCCACAAATAGGTCTCCCACAAGTAGGTCTTCCACAAATAGGTCTTCCACAAATGGGTCTCCCACAAGTAGGTCTTCCACAAATAGGTCTCCCATAAGTAGGTCTTTCACAAATAGGTCTCCCACAAGTAGGTCTTCCACAAATAGGTCTCCCATAAGTAGGTCTTCCACAAATAGATCTCCCACAAGGTCTTCCACAAATAGGTCTCCCACAAGTAGGTCTTCCACAAATAGATCTCCCACAAGTAGGTCTTCCACAAATAGGTCTCCCACAAGTAGGTCTTCCACAGGTCGGTCAGTCACATGACACTCAACAGGTCAGTGGCAGCAGTCGGCCAAGTGGGGCAGGGTGGGACTTGTTGAAGGCAGGGAAGGGGTTAAAACAAAAACAAAGCAAAAAATCCCAGCACACCTACTGTCTGTGTTGTACTTAACACCTTTGTCACTGTTGTTTTTGTTTTCTATTTTGTCTTCCTGGTTTGCAGTCGGACACTTTTCAGGTGGATGTTTTCCCCCCGACGGCAAGCACCATTCCGTCTCTACAGGCTGATGAGTGGATCAGTGGCCAGAACCGGGAGCCGATCCTTGTGTCCCTGCAGGTCAGTGCCAGTCTCACCCATCTTGCACTTCTTTTCTTGCTGGGAGGGTGGGGGGGGGGGGGGTATGCGGATGTGATGATCCAATGTCGTATGGAGCCAACCTGGCTTACACACGGCCGCCTGTCACCGCACACAACCCCACCCCCACCCCATCACCCACCTACACCTTTGGACTGTTGTACGTGGCAGCTGGTTTAGGTTTTACACAGTTTTATGAAGGAGTGAAGTGCTAATCAGACAATATACTACTTATACTACACTTGAAACAAAAATGGGATGTTGGTTTAGGGAATGAGGGGTCATAGTGTGAACTATTGCAGCAATTAACTTTCTTTCTATTTTGGAGCTTTTTTTCTCTCTTTTTTTTTGCTGTCTGCATACAGTGGCACTTCTTTATCTGCCTCACTCTTTTCAGTCTAGCTTCTTCTTTTTTTTAATAGTATTGCAGTTTGAGTTGCTTGCTTGGTGTGTGTTTGGAGTTCTGTGTCATCAGGCTTGGTTACAACTGAGTGCGTTGTGCAGTTGGTAAACACAAGACTTACAGCTGAGTGTGTTGTGCAGTTGGTAAAGACAAGACTAACAGATTAGTGTGTTGTGCAGTTGGTAAAGACAAGACTTACAGCTGAGTGTGTTGTGCAGTTGGTAAAGACAAGACTTACAGCTGAGTGTGTTGTGCAGTTGGTAAAGACAAGTCTAACAGATGAGTGTGTTGTGCAGTTGGTAAAGACAAGACTTACAGCTGAGTGTGTTGTGCAGTTGGTAAAGACTTACAGCTGAGTGTGTTGTGCAGTTGGTAAAGACAAGACTTACAGCTGAGTGTGTTGTGCAGTTGGTAAAGACAAGACTAACAGCTGAGTGTGTTGTGCAGTTGGTAAAGACAAGTCTAACAGATGAGTGTGTTGTGCAGTTGGTAAAGACAAGACTTACAGCTGAGTGTGTTGTGCAGTTGGTAAAGACAAGACTTACGACTGAGTGTGTTGTGCAGTTGGTAAAGACAAGACTTACAGCTGAGTGTGTTGTGAAGTTGGTAAAGACAAGACTAACAGATTAGTGTGTTGTGCAGTTGGTAAAGACAAGACTACACTGAGTGTGTTGTGCAGTTGGTAAAGACAAGACTAACAGCTGAGTGTGTTGTGCAGTTGGTAAAGAAAAGACTAACAGATGAGTGTGTTGTGAAGTTGGTAAAGACAAGACTAACAGCTGAGTGTGTTGTGCAGTTGGTAAAGACAAGACTAACAGATTAGTGTGTTGTGCAGTTGGTAAAGAAAAGACTAACAGATGAGTGTGTTGTGCAGTTGGTAAACACAAGATTTACAGTTGAGTGTGTTGTGCAGTTGGTAAAGACAAGACTTACAGCTGAGTGTGTTGTGCAGTTGGTAAGACAAGACTTACACTGAGTGTGTGTGCATTGTAAAGACAAGACTAACAGATGAGTGTGTTGTGTAGTTGGTAAAGACAAGACTTACAGATGTGTACGTTGTGCAGTTGGTAAAGACAAGACTTACAGCTGAGTGTGTTGTGCAGTTGGTAAAGACAAGACTTACAGCTGAGTGTGTTGTGCAGATGGTAAAGACAAGACTTACAGCTGAGTGCGTTGTGCAGATGGTAAAGACAAGACTGACCGTGTATCCATTGACAGCCAGGACAAGTAGCAACATGACTGATTTAAAAACTGCCCGCTAGTGTTTCTTTTCATTCTTCAACTCAGGGTTCCGCCTTGTGTTTGTTCAATACGCTATCCATTGACAGTAATAAGGACACAGGGTCAGATTGTGTGTGTGAGTCTTTTTAAAAGGGGCTGACCTACCAAACACGATCTGTTCAGGGTTGGCTTGGGTTCTGCCAGCCTGAAAGGTGCGATGTTTGTCTTACTTCCTGTGTACTGTCTCGGAAATCAGACTTTTAATAAAAAATAATAATAAAATGACAGCAAAACAGAGAGAGGGAGAGAGGCACACACAGAGATATGATATTTAACACCCAGTCAGTCATGTTGAATAATTATGAGGGTGAAGAGAGTGTGTGCGCATATGTGTGTGTGTGTGTGCGCATATGTGTGTGTGTGGACATATGCGTGTGTGTATGTGTGTGTACATATGTGTGTGTGTGTGTGTGTGTGTGTGTGTGTGTGTGTTTAAGAATTGCTACTTTGCTCCACTGCTAATAACTTGACAGCCATTAATGAGATGCTGTTTTGAACTGAAGATGTTATACAACAGGCACATACTAGAGTGTGGAGGGGTGGCTGACCTTGAGCGTGTCTGTGAGCATTAAACACTGTCTGCTGTGTCTTCCGCATGATCTCCACATTGCAGTAAACACTGGTTTTGTTGTCTTCAATAGGATGGACTTGTCACTAACGCACCCAAAATCACCACGTCTAAGGCTGTTCAGAAACAGGTAACTGTTCCATTAGACTGACGTGTTTTTCACGTACAGAGAGCAGGGTTTCTAAGTTGTCAGTAATTCTGTTCACAGAGAAATCACGTCAAATGCTTGAATTTGGAATGCGCAGTTGTATTTAGCTTGTAGTTTTTAATGCATTCTTTTTTCTTTTCTTTTTCGTCTCTGTTTGCTGGCACTGTTGCTGCTTTTGTTCCTTGAGCTGTTTCTGAGTTTTGTCAAATGTGTTTCATCAGCCTTTTCTTCTTCTTCTTTCTGTGTTTTGGTTGTTGCTAGGTTGTGTGTGAAACCCAGTCATTTGATTTTGTACTTTGCCCTTAGAACTGCAGTTGCTGTTGAATCTTTTGCTTGACTCTTCTCTAGTTTTAGTTTTTGGTATGGGTGTGAGAAGGGTTTTGGTATGGGTATGAGAAGGGGTTTTGGTATGGGCATGAGAGGGGTTTTGGTATGGGTATGAGAAGGGGTTTTGGTATGGGTATGAGAAGGGGTTCTGGTATAGGTATGTGGAGGGAAAGGGAGGGGGCGGTCGTGTTTGCCTGTTTCATTTCTGGCTTTGAATCCAGTGTTTGAATAGGCTGCATGACCTTGACAAGGGAGACCACTTAGAACTTCACTGTTGTTGCCTTAGACTCCTAGATGACTGCCTTGCTTTGATTTTCTTTCTTTCTTTTCTTTCTTTCTTTCTTCTCCTTTTTCTTCTTCTTCTCGATCTCTCTCTGTCTCTCTCTGTCTCTGTCTCTGTCTGTCTGTCTGTCTGTCTGTCTGTCTCTCTGTCTGTCTGTGTCTGTCTGTCTGTCTGTCTCTGTCTGTCTGTCTGTCTGTCTGTCTCTGTCTCTCTCTGTCTGTATGTCTGTCTCGCTGTCTCTGCTTATTCAGGTGGAAGCCTTTCTGTGTAAGCGAGGTATTTGTACCCCATTGGGTGACCACCTCATATACTTGCGAACATAAGTAACACAAGCAGAAGTTTTCTAGTTGTTCATTTTGGTGGTGGTATAGAAATGCGATGATAATGATAGCCGGGTGACAAGAGGCAGCGGACTGGTTACAGAAACAGTGAAGACATTAGCTAGACTCTGTCTTCGTCTGGCTTGGAGGGCTGGCCGTGGACTTGCTTGTAGCAGGCACAGATTGCTGAGGTCATTTTTGCAACGAGGGTTGGTGGTGTATGATGTCGCTTTTGTAGCCATGGTAACGGCACTGTTTGTCCTGGCTGTCAGGATGGCGCGCTGCAGCATGCGCCGACAATAACGACGTACAAGGCGGTGGATCGTGGCAGTGGCGGGGAGCCGGTGCAGCTTCGACGCACCACTCAGAACTCCAGCACTGTGCTCCGTCGACAGAAAGATGGCGAGACACCGGATGAGCCAGCCTCCCTGAAGAACATCAAGCGACTCAGTCTCAATGAGGACATCGTCACTGTTCCGTGAGTTGATTGGTTACAACATGGTCACTGTTCCGTGAGTTGATTGGTTAGAACATCATCACTGTTCCATGAGTTGATTGGTTACAGCATGGTCACTGTTCCGTGAGTTGATTGGTTACAGCATGGTCACTGTCCTGTGAGTTGATTGGTTACAGCATGGTCACTGTCCCGTGAGTTGATTGGTTACAGCATGGTCACTGTCTCGTGAGTTGATTGGTTACAGCATCGTCACTGTCCCGTGAGTTGATTGGTTGCAGCATCATCACTGTCCCGTGAGTTGATTGGTTACAGCATCGTCACTGTCCCGTGAGTTGATTGGTTACAGCATCGTCACTGTGCCGTGAGTTGATTGGTTAGAACATCGTCACTGTTCCGTTGTTTGATTGGTTACAGCATCGTCACTGTCCCATGAGTTGATTGGTTACAGCATCGTCACTGTCCCGTGAGTTGATTGGTTACAGCATCGTCACTGTCCCGTGAGTTGATTGGTTACAGCATCGTCACTGTCCCGTGAGTTGATTGGTTACAGCATCGTCACTGTCCCGTGAGTTGATTGGTTACAGCATCGTCACTGTGCCGTGAGTTGATTGGTTACAGCATCGTCACTGTGCCGTGAGTTGATTGGTTACAGCATCGTCACTGTGCCGTGAGTTGATTGGTTACAACATGGTCACTGTCCCATGAGTTGATTGGTTACAACATGGTCACTGTCCCTTGAGTTCATTGGTTAGAACATGTCCCGTGAGTTCATTGGTTACAACATCGTCACTGTCCCTTGAGTTGATTGGTTAGAACATCGTCACTGTCCCGTGAGTTGATTGGTTAGAACATGGTCACTGTCCCGTGAGTTGATTGGTTACAACATGGTCACTGTCCCGTGAGTTGAGTGGTTACAACATGGTCACTGTCCCGTGAGTTGAGTGGTTACAACATGGTCACTGTCCCGTGAGTTGATTGGTTACAACATGGTCACTGTCCCGTGAGTTGATTGGTTACAACATCGTCACTGTCCCGTGAGTTGATTGGTTACAACATGGTCATCGTCCCGTGAGTTGATTGGCCTGTCTAGGTGATTGTAGACATGGGGGGTGTGGGGAGGTGAGTGTAAGTGCTATGGTCCACTTTCCATCACGGTCACATGACCACGTGATGCAGGATCAGTTGCTGTTGGAGCGGATAGACCATGATGCTGTCACTATTGCTCTGCTGGAGCGGATAGACCATGATGTCACTATTGCTCTGCTGGAGTGGATAGACCATGATGCTGGAGTGGATAGACCATGATGCTGGAGCAGATAGACCATGATGTCACTATTGCTCTGCTGGAGCGGATAGACCATGATGCTGGAGCGGATAGACCATGATGCTGGAGTGGATAGACCGTGATGTCACTATTGCTCTGCTGGAGCAGATATACCATGATGTCACTATTGCTCTGCTGGAACGGATAGACCGTGATGCTGGAGCAGATAGACCAGGATGCTGTCACTATTGCTCTGCTGGAGCGGATAGACCATGATGTCACTATTGCTCTGCTGGAGCGGATAGACCGTGATGTCACTATTGCTCTGCTGGAGCGGATAGACCGTGATGTCACTATTGCTCTGCTGGAGTGGATAGACCGTGATGTCACTATTGCTCTGCTGGAGCAGATAGACCAGGATGCTGTCACTATTGCTCTGCTGGAGCGGATAGACCGTGATGTCACTGTTGTTCTGCTGGAGCTAGGGTGAAAGAACACACAAATGGAACGTCATCACTGGTGAATAGACACTGACAGCAGTGTCTGTGGTTGTCCATAGCAACTGACCAGACATGCAGTCATGTGACCGCAATCAAAAGTGGATCGTAGCCCTAAGTGTGTGTGTCAGTGCATATGCATGTATGTGTTAGTGTGTGTGTGTACAACATAATATTATGTGTGTGGGACGGATCTTTGACATCACTTGATGTTGATGTTAACCTAATAAATCAATCTCTGAAATGACAGGAGAAAAGGGAGAGAAAAAAAGAGAGTATAATTTGAATCAACTGCATTATTTATGGGCATTATGCAAATGTTGACAGTGTGTCATGATTCAGTAGCGTTGTTCACCTGGATTTTGTAACTGTTCTGAACAGGTTTCACTGGCTAATGCTGTCCATGTTTACACCCTTGGCTGTATACTCACTGGCTATACTATATATAAATATGTATTATACTTATATATATGTGCATAGTTCAGGAGCTGTGTGAGAGTCGAGGTGGCCGTCCTAACGAGCCTTCTGGTTTCCGTGGACGTAAAGCTATATTGAACCATGCTTCGGCATCGGTCTCAGCTTGTCCCTAATATGTCAACCGACATCTGAGGACATTAAGCAAAACTACCTACCTATATATATGTATCATGAAGCAAGGCTGGGGTAGAAATGGCAGAGAGAAGGAAAAAGAGGAAAAGCGAAAAATAGACGTTAGAAAAAGAGGAAAAAAGAGAGAAAGTAAATACGATTACATACATCTCTTCTACAGCAGTCCAGCTTCAGCTTCGTCTGTCGCCTCCACCAAGTCAGTGGAAATGAAGGTGTACTCTCCAGTCACGCCCCCTGGTGCTGAGCCGTCCACCAATGGGCTTCCAGCTTCCTCTGACGTGGAGGTACGTTCTGCGACTATCGCTTTTCTCTGCCCCCCCCCCCCCCCCACCTCTGTTTTAACCATTTTTCTGTTTGGTTCCTACTTTCACGGTCATATTGCTTCCTTCCTCTTTGTTTTCTTGCTTCTACAGCAAAGCAGAACGAGTTAGCAAATTGCCTGCTTGACAGAGCTCAGTTTCAAATTGCAAAGAAGAGCCTTTTACTTGATGTGTGCTTTACGCTTTTTTTCTACGTATGCATTGCTGTCTTTTGGGTTTCTGTCCCACCTTTTCCCTTTCTGTCTCTCTGTGTTTCACTGTGTAGAGTTTATCTGCACTCTTGTAAAGAAGAGCAGTTGCTGGATAGTGGCCGGTAAGGAGATGGAGTTTTTAGTGATGATACAGAGAGTGATTTATTGTTTAGTTTTTAGTGACGATACAGAGAGTGATTTATTGTTTAGTTTTTAGTGACGATACAGAGAGTGATTTATTGTTTAGTTTTCAGAGATGATACAGAGAGTGATTCAGAAAGTTTTCAGTGCCTTGTTTAGCAGGAGGTGGAACTACCTCTAATCAAACTGTGATGTGGAACTGCCACCCCACCCAAAGGCTCTTTCGTCTCCAACTTTCAAGTCTCTACTTGTGTAGTGCCTAAAACCACACTCCCAACAGCACCTACGTGCCTGCCTTCCCTCCTGTCTCTGCTGAAGCTGGTTAAGCCATAGCCAGTCCCAGCTCCCTTCCGTTCAACATTAAAACACAGTTATCTGACCATTTTTGACGTTTTTGATAGGCGGTCTGTTCAGCACCAATAAAAAATACAGCTATGTGTCCATTTTCAATGCTGTGGCACAGCCAACCATAACAAGTAGCTTGCATCTGAGAAGATCTGAAGTGTTGAGGAGCTTGAGACAGTAGCGATGGATACAAATCCAAGGCCATCACACCACTGATCACCCGGAGAAGAGACGTGCAGAAAGAGGAAGCATGAAAGAAAAAGACGGACCGTCACCGGTTGGAGAAAGACTGGAACTGTTTCAGGGCAGTGCTGGAGAAACTGCTGACACATGGGACGGTGCGTGTAAGGGCTTTCCCCAGCGACTAGATAATGAGAATAGTAGGGATTTTTTTCCTCGCTTTCTTTTAGAGTGCTTTCAGAAGGACAAAGCGCATTACAGCCTGATTATAAGAAAAGCGTGCAAGGTGTAAATACTCACACACAAATCAACAGCATAAAATGACATTAATGAACATACTTATTCATACAAAGCATCATGAAACACATGCACACACACACACAAGATAGCATCTTGAACTGGACAACATGTACAAGATAGCATCTTGAACTGGACAACATGTACAAGATAGCATCTTGAACTGGACAACATGTACAAGATAGCATCTTGAACTGGACAACATGTACAAGATAGCATCTTGAACTGGACAACACAAGTTAACATCTTGAACTGGACAACACAAGAAGCATTTGAACTGGACAACACAAGATAGCATCTTGAACTGGACAACACAAGATAGCATCTTGAACTGGACAACACAAGATAGCATCTTGAACTGGACAACACAAGATAGCATCTTGAACTGGACAACACAAGTAACATCTTGAACTGGACAACACAAGATAGCATCTTGAACTGGACAACACAAGTTAACATCTTGAACTGGACAACACAAGTTAACATCTTTGCTGGACAACACAAGATAGCATCTTGAACTGGACAACACAAGTTAACATCTTGAACTGGACAACACAAGATAGACTTGGACTGGACACAAAGAACATCTTGAACTGGACAACACAAGTTAACATCTTGGGTTGGACAACACAAGATAGGATCTTGAACTGGACAACACAAGTTAACATCTTGAACTGGACAACACAAGTTAACATCTTGAACTGGACAACACAAGTTAACATCTTGAACTGGACAACTCAAGTTAACATCTTGAACTGGACAACTCAAGTTAACATCTTGAACTGGACAACACAAGTTAACATCTTGAACTGGACAACACAAGTTAACATCTTGAACTGGACAACACAAGTTAACACCTTGGGCTGGACAACACAAGATAGCATCTTGAACTGGACAACACAAGATAGCATCTTGGACTGGACAGCATAAGATAGCATCTTGAACTGGACAACACAAGTTAACATCTTGGGTTGGACAACACAAGATAGCATCTTGAACTGGACAACACAAGTTAACATCTTGAACTGGACAACACAAGTTAACACCTTGGGCTGGACAACACAAGTTAACATCTTGAACTGGACAACACAAGTTAACACCTTGGCTGGACAACAGAAGATAGCATGGTGGACTGGACTGACCAGAGGCGGACAGTGGCATGACCAGCTTTGACGGAGACGCGAGGAAGGGGAGGCCTGTAGTTGCTGCTTGGCACGTGGCTTATCTGTGAGTTACAGCAATGTTGTGTAGTTTTTGTTGTGATACGTGATTTATTTGTGTGGTTGTTCTGTTTCCTGTCTGAAAGTTGAAGAAAGATGGAGAACATGTAAGTTCCTTCAGCGTTTCCCACAACTCACCTCACTTGTGTATTCCTAATGGGGTGCTCACAGTAATTCACTGAAATATGTATTTCTTCACAGCTACTAAAGCACTTCACTGATCAGTTTCTATCAACCTAAAACCACAAACTGAAATCCTGACTACTTGGGTAGTGCTTTTTGTTGTTGTTTGTTTGGGGTGAGTATTTTGTTGGTAAATTGCTGAACTAATTTTGATCATTTTTATAAGCAAAACAAGTAAAGGATTTGACTAATGCAATCAATTCTTATTTCTGCAGACATTTTCTACTAACCAACTGATACAGAAATCTCTCTATGCACGTGTTTCATTAGCCACAGCATTCCTGCCAGTCTCGGCTCTAAACCTCACACCCACCCAAAAAGATTGGTGCTTTAAAAATAAAATAAAATAAAAGAGAGAGAGACGGAAGTTCTTCAACATTGCAGTTCTTTTGTAGCACAGTCATATGTGTTTTGGGTTGGACATAAATAGGTAGAACACATGGGGGTGAAGGGGGGGGGGGGGGGGGGGTGGGTGGTGGTGGTGGTGGTGGTGGTGTAAATATGTTGGTAGTGAGAGGAAGAAATTAGCTTTGTTTTTATGTGAGCTTGTGTTTGGTTTGTTACATTGTGACCCCGACCCCCCCCCCCCCCCTTACTTTGATTAGAAGACCAGTGCTGGAAGAACCAGTACCCTTTTGAACTATCAGTGGTTGAAAGATCAGTGCTAGGTAGCTTGAAGGACCAGGACTTCATTAGCAGACCAGTGCTTTATTGAAAGAAAAGCAGGAAAAGATTAACAGACCAGTGCTTTATTGAAAGAAAAACAGGAAAAGATTAACAGAGCAGTGCTTTATTGAAAGAAAAGCAGGAAAAGATTAACAGAGCAGTGCTTTACTGTTTGAAATACCAGTACTTTGCTGATAGACCAGATAAAAATGAAAAAAAAGTTTTTAGTTCAAGGACCAGTGCATTCGTTGGTCCGTTGACCCGGTCTGCATAGTGACCAGTGACCCCTATCTGCAAGCTCTGCTTGAATTCCCACTGTTCATTCATTCTGATGTGGAGCCAGGCTCCCAAGATAAATGTTTGTGGTTAACCTAGACTCTCTTTGAGGCAGTTTTTGCAAGGACTTTCTGCCCCAAAGCCTAAAGGCTTTGACAGAGGATGAGCTGGTTATGGGAGTATGCAAATTTGAAGGATAAACCCAGTTGTGTCAGTTAGTGTGGGCAGCCACCTTTGCCTGCATAAACCCAGTTGTGTCAGTTAGTGTGGGCAGCCACCTTTGCCTGCATAAACCCAGTTGTGTCAGTTAGTGTGGGCAGCAACCTTTGCCTGCATAAACCCAGTTGTGTCAGTTAGTGTGGGCAGCCACCTTTGCCTGCATAAACCCAGTTGTGTCAGTTAGTGTGGGCAGCAACCTTTGCCTGCATAAACCCAGTTGTGTCAGTTAGTGTGGGCAGCAGTCTTTGCCTGCATAAACCCAGTTGTGTCAGTTAGTGTGGCAGCAACCTTTGCCTGCATAAACCCAGTTGTGTCAGTTAGTGTGGACAGCTGGCAATGACTCAGGAAGTGCATGTCAAGCAGCAGCCTTTGCCTGCCTCCTGCCCATTCAGGCTACTTTAGACGTTCAGTGCATCAGGCTGCTTTAGACGTTGAGTGCATCAGGCTACTTTAGACATTCAGTGCATCAGGCTGCTTTAGACGTTCAGTGCATCAGGCTACTTTATACATTCAGTGCATCAGGCTACTTTATACGTTCAGTGCATCAGGCTGCTTTAGACGTTCAGTGCATCAGGCTACTTTAGACGTTGAGTGCTTTAAGTGGTTAGTAGTAGTAGCAGTATTTATTATAAGACTTGTGCTGTTGGCACGGGGACGGTGGCAGTTCAGAGCAGGTTATTAGGATAATTAAAGTGTTAGAATAATTGTCAGTTGTAGCAGTAGAGTTTAGAGTTTGAATGCATGCTTTGCTCTTTGACTTGACTGCACGTCTGTAACCCCCACCACCCCCACCCCCACCCCACCCCCTCCTCCTACCTTTCCCCTGTGTGTCTGTTTGATGACCTTGTGTCCAGAGGCCATCCTCTGCCTTCTCCCCTCTTCCAGCACTGCTGAATGTTGCTCACTCACTCACAATGTGCTTCCTCTAGCATGACTTCTCTCCCTTTAAACCGGGCTCTTCGCTGTGGCGGACCAACTCGGCCACGCAGCAGGACGCTGCCCAGGCAAAGTCCAAGGGCGAGAGCGTCTCCTCAGGGTCTGCTCGCCGTCATCCTGTCGCTCGCTCCAAGACTATCTCATCACCCTACGAGCATAGTAGCCATATAAAACTGGTCATCGGAGAGCCTTCCGTACAGTCGCACACCAATGTAAGTCCAGGTGCATGCTGGTCCATCCCTGTAGGACTTGTAACGTCAGTCCCTGTAGGACTTATAACGTCAGTCATGTATCGGTGGTTGCGTAACCAGAACTTGGAATAATGGAGCAAGCCTTGCCAAGTATTCGTCAGATATTTACTCTGCTCTCTTTCCACCTGTCTAGATCTAACCCGTAGAACTTTGATGTGCAACATATGTCTAAGCGGCAAAGATTCTACAGCAGATTGTGTATGTAAATGTTTGACTATACTGTGGGTTTGACTATACTGTTTGACTATACTGTGGGTCTCATGACAACAGAAACATGAGCGGGACTAGCTGTTTGTACCATTCTACAACTCCAAAGGGTAACATTTGCAAGCCCCTGTTTCTTGGGAGATATAACAGCAGATGTTTTGCCCAATGATTGTACATGGTATTTTAAAGGTGACTAGTATTCACTCCAGTAACTTCAGTCCATTTGTCTTCTGCATGGGGGCATGGCCAGGGTTGGATTCTGGTGGACAGAAGTTAGAGAGTGTGTCCGGTCATCTCTTATGCAAAGTTAGAGAGTGTGTCCGGTCATCTCTTGTGCAAAGTTAGAGACTGTGTCCGGTCATCTCTTGTGCAAAGTTAGAGAGTGTGTCCGGTCATCTCTTATGCAAAGTTAGAGACTGTGTCCGGTCATCTCTTATGCAAAGTTAGAGACTGTGTCCGGTCATCTCTTATGCAAAGTTAGAGACTGTGTCCGGTCATCTCTTATGCAAAGTTAGAGACTGTGTCCGGTCATCTCTTATGCAAAGTTAGAGACTGTGTCCGGTCATCTCTTATGCAAAGTTAGAGACTGTGTCCGGTCATCTCTTATGCAAAGTTAGAGACTGTGTCCGGTCATCTCTTATGCAAAGTTAGAGACTGTGTCCGGTCATCTCTTATGCAAAGTTAGAGACTGTGTCCGGTCATCTCTTATGCAAAGTTAGAGACTGTCCAGTCATCTCTTATGCAAAGTTAGAGACTGTCCAGTTATCTCTTATGCAAAGTTAGAGACTGTGTCCAGTCATCTCTTATGCAAAGTTAGAGACTTTTCCAGTCATCTCTTATGCAAAGTTAGAGACTGTGTCAGGTCATCTCTTATGCAAAGTTAGAGATTGTGTCAGGTCATCTCTTATGCAAAGTTAGAGACTGTGTCCGGTCATCTCTTATGCAAGGTTAGAGACGGTGTCCGGTCATCTCTTATGCAATGTTAGAGACTGTCCAGTCATCTCTTATGCAAAGGTAGAGACTGTCCAGTCATCTCTTATGCAAAGTTAGAGACTGTGTCCGGTCATCTCTTATGCAAAGTTAGAGACTGTGTCTGGTCATCTCTTATGCAAAGGGTTTGAGAGTGTGTCGGTCATCTCTTATGCAAAGTTAGAGACTGTGTCCGGTCATCTCTAATGCAAAGTTAGAGACTGTTCCAGTCATCTCTTATGCAAAGTTAGAGAGTGTGTCCGGTCATCTCTTATGCAAAGTTAGAGACTGTCCAGTCATCTCTTATGCAAAGTTAGAGACTGTCCAGTCATCTCTTATGCAAAGTTAGAGACTGTGTCGGTCATCTCTTATGCAAAGTTAGAGACTGTGTCGGTCATCTCTTATGCAAAGTTAGAGATTGTGTCCGGTCATCTCTTATGCAAAGTTAGAGATGTGTCCGGTCATCTCTTATGCAAAGTTAGAGTCTGTGTCTGGTCATCTCTTATGCAAAGTTAGAGACTGTGTCCGGTCATCTCTTATGCAAAGTTAGAGACGGTGTCCAGTCATCTCTTATGCAAAGTTAGAGACTGTGTCCGGTCATCTCTTATGCAAAGTTAGAGACTGTGTCAGGTCATCTCTTATGCAAAGTTAGAGACTGTGTCTGGTCATCTCTTATGCAAAGTTAGAGACTGTCCAGTTATCTCATATGCAAAGTTAGAGACTGTCCAGTCATCTCTTATGGAAAGTTAGAGACTGTGTCCAGTCATCTCTTATGCAAAGTTAGAGACTGTCCAGTCATCTCTTATGCAAAGTTAGAGACTGTCCAGTCATCTCTTATGCAAAGTTAGAGACTGTGTCCAGTCATCTCTTATGCAAGGTTAGAGACGGTGTCCGGTCATCTCTTATGCAAAGTTAGAGACTGTGTCCGGTCATCTCTTATGCAAAGTTAGAGACTGTCCGGTCACCGTGGTCAACTCTTTGGGAGACTGCTTGGTCGCTGTCGGCTTTACCATCAGTTACAGACTTGCTGCATGTCAATCTTTCCACCGACAAATGACCTCTGTCCCTCAGTACTGCTATATCCACCTTCACGCTGTTCACTAAACCTCTAATATTTTCTGATTTATTGGTGGGATCATTTAATTTGTAAACCTCTGATGTTCTGCTCAGATTCATCAAAAGTTGTCTTGGTTTTGTTCTGTTGTGGTTTGAGAATAGTCCACTAATTAGGTTTGTTTTGACTTTTGACGTTCCTTGTTGACCTGACCCTGTGGAGTTGGCAGGGGAAGCTAGAATCCAACAACAATCCAACTAATGTCTGATGTCATGCTGATGTTCATGACGTCATGCTGCTTGCTGTGTCCTTTCCTTCTTGTGACAGATCCTCGCGTCATCTTGTGTCCTGGCTGTCCATGTGCTATGTTCACTGACACTGTCGGCACGGTTACCAGTGCTGCATAATCTCTCTCAGCGTTCACAGAGTTGATGTACTGATGGCTGCGCTTGTTCTGCTGTACATGCATACATCCAAAATTCACTTGTGTCTTGGTGTCTTTTGCTTGTCTCATTAATTTGCAGGTGTTTTTTTGTGTGTGTGTGTGTGTGTGTGTGTGTGTGTGTGTGTGTGTGTGTGTGTGTTTGTGTGTGTGTGTGTGTGTGTGTGTGTGTGTGTGTGTGTGTGTGTGTTTCTTTTTTTCTTCTTTTTTTTTTCTCTTCTTTTTCTAAAACCAGGCAAGATGTTTCTCTCTCTTCTTTTTATTTTCTATATTTTTTCTAGGGGGGTATCATAGATGGGGTGGAGGATCATGTAAGTGCACACTTGTCACTATAGAGTAGAGAGGTAATGTGACATGGATCTGTTTGTCTGTTATCACTATAGAGTAGAGAGGTAATGTGACATGGATCTGTCTGTTGTCACTATAGAGTAGAGAGGTAATGTGACATGGATCTGTTTGTCTGTTATCACTATAGGGTAGAGAGGTAATGTGACATGGATCTGTCTGTTATCACTATAGGGTAGAGAGGTAATGTGACATGGATCTGTCTGTTATCACTATAGAGTTGAGAGATAATGTGACATGGATCTGTCTGTTGTCACTATAGAGTTGAGAGATAATGTGACATGGATCTGTCTGTTGTCACTATAGAGTTGAGAGATAATGTGACATGGATCTGTCTGTTGTCACTATAGAGTTGAGAGATAATGTGACATGGATCTGTCTGTTGTCACAATAGAAATAATGTGACATGGATCTGTCTGTTATCACTATAGAGTAGAAAGATGACATGACATGGATCTGTCTGTTGTAACTATAGAGTAGAAAGATGACGTGACATGGATCTGTTTGTCTGTTGTCACTATAGAGTAGAAAGATGACGTGACATGGATCTGTCTGTTGTCACTATAGAGTAGAAAGATGATGTGACATGGATCTGTCTGTTGTCACTATAGAGTTGAGAGATAATGTGACATGGATCTGTCTGTTGTCACTATAGAGTTGAGAGATGGTGTGACATGGATCTGTCTGTTGTCACTATAGAGTTGAGAGATAATGTGACATGGATCTGTCTGTTGTCACTATAGAGTTGAGAGATAATGTGACATGGATCTGTCTGTTGTCACTATAGAGTTGGGAGATAATGTGACATGGATCTGTCTGTTGTCACTATAGAGTTGAGAGATAATGTGACATGGATCTGTCTGTTGTCACTATAGAGTTGAGAGATAATGTGACATGGATCTGTCTGTTGTCACTATAGAGTCGAGAGATAATGTGACATGGATCTGTCTGTCTGTTGTCACTAGATAATTTGACATGGATCTGTCTGTTGTCACTATAGAGTTGAGAGATAATGTGACATGGATCTGTCTGTCTGTCTGGTCTAATTGGTGGTCATATTGCACTGTCTCAGATAGTCTTTTTTCCTAACTTACTCTTCATCTGTGACCCTGCAATAGAGAGGTCAAGATCCAAAGTCCTCTAGTGCTGATTAAACCTCAGTGCTGAGTAAACCTCAGTGCCGATTGCTGATGAAACCTTAGTGCTGATGAAACCTTAGTGCTGATGAAACCTTAGTGCTGATGGAACCTTAGTGCTGATGGAACCTTTAGTGCTGATGAAAACTTAGTGCTGATTAAATCTCTGTGCTGGTCTGCAGCTAGGCTGCATCCGTTCCTTCATTTTGAAGGTGTTTATGTTTATCAGTCTGTTGATTTCTTTTCACTGTTGATTTGTAGCAATTCTTTCTGTTGTGATTGCAGTCAGTGTATATATTTATTTCTCTGTCATCTGTCTCAATTTTTTTTAGGGGGGAGAGAGGGGGGGAATATGTGTTTTTGTCTGTTGGGTCCTTTTTTTTTTTTTTTGCTGTTGCGTTATTTTTTTTATTTTTGTGTGTGTGTGTGTTGTTTTGCTTTGTTTGTTTTGTGTTGTTTTTTCCTGTTCATTTTTTAGATAACATCATGCTAGCAGAATTAGTGGTAGTAATGTATTCACCTCTGCTTCCATGAAAATGAATGTCACAAACTGCAGCTTTCTCTGTCACTACCTGTATTCCTTGCCTGACCCTCGCAACATTCGGAAATACACAAACACACAAAATGCTTCTTAATGTTGTAGACTACTGATGTTCACTGATGTGCTTTTTTTTTCTTTTTCTTTTTTCTCTCCTTTTTCCTTCATGTACCTCCGCTTTAAACCGTCTGTCCTGCGCGCCTCAAAACACCTTTAAAACGCTGCACGCCTCAAAATGCCTACCCGTGCTCCTCCTCCGTCGTTACTGTTCTCAATGTCCGCCACCTTCACCTTGCTTCTGGCCGGCTGTGTGTGGGCGTGTGGGGGGTGTAGAAAATCCACATACGAAAGACGTGGCACTCTCCCCAACCAGCCCTGCAGCCAGTGTCGGAAAGTCCGGCAGTGGCGCCCGGCACCGACCCCGAGGTAGGTATCGCGCACTGGGATTTGCTGACTGTTGTGTGCAGTTTTGAGGTGTGTGTCTTTACAACGCGTGTGGTGTGTCTTCACAATGCGTGTGGTGTGTTCTTCAGAATACGTGTGCACGTGTGGTGTGTTCTTCACAGGATTGCTCCTCCTTCTTCCTTCTCCCCATTGCCGCATCAAATGGACAGATTCCCATGCCCGCTAGTAAATTCACATTTTTCTATACTAGTTAGTAAATTGACATTTTCTAAGAAACAGCTAGTAAATTGACATTTTTCTTTTCTAGCTAGTATAGTTACATTTTCTAAGAACCAGCTAGTAAATTGAAGTTTTTCTGTTCTAGCTAGTAAAGTTACATTTTCTAATAGCCAGCTAGCAAACTGACATTTTTCTGTTCTAGCTAGTAAAGTTACATTTTCTAAGAACCAGCTAGCAAACTGACATTTTTCTGTTCTAGCTAGTAAAGTTACATTTTCTGAGAACCAGCTAGTAAATTGACATTTTTCTGTTCTAGCTAGTAAAGTTACATTTTCTAAGAACCAGCTAGCAAACTGAAATTTTTCCGTTCTAGCTAGTAAAGTTACATTTTCTAAGAACCAGCTAGTAAATTGACATGTTTCTGTACTAGCTAGTAAAGTTACATTTTCTGAGAACCAGCTTGTAAATTGACATTTTCCCAAAACCAGCTAGGAAATTCAAACTTTTCATTTACTATCTGACATTTTTCTGTTCTAGCTAGTAAAGTTACATTTTCTAAGAACCAGCTAGCAAACTGACATTTTTCTGTTCTAGCTAGTAAAGTTACATTTTCTAAGAACCAGCTAGTAAATTGACATGTTTCTGTACTAGCTAGTAAAGTTACATTTTCTGAGAACCAGCTAGTAAATTGACATTTTTCTGTTCTAGCTAGTAAAGTTACATTTTCTGAGAACCAGCTTGTAAATTGACATTTTCCCAAAACCAGCTAGGAAATTCAAACTTTTCATTTATTATCTGGTAAAGTGACATTTTCCCCATATCACATTAGAGGTGGACTCTTTTCCTACATCAAGGTTTTTTTGTACCAGCTGCTAAATATAGACTGGGGGGGGGGGGTGTGGCAAGGATGAGCTAGTAATGCTTTTACTAGACCATCTAGTAAACTTTCATTTTCTTTCTGACTGTACTAAATTGACACTTTTCACACATTTCCACAAGTTTTGGACACTTTTCAAATATTTCCACAAGTTTTGGACACTTTTCACACATTTCCACAAGTTTTTGACACTTTTCACATATTTCCACATGTTTTGGAAACTTTTCACACATTTCCACAAGTTTTGGACACTTTTCACAACCCAGCTAGGAAATTGTCACTTTCCTCCAACTTGTCAGCAACTTGACACTTTTCCTTCTACTGGGTGAACCTTGCCACAAACTGCTCAGAAAACTGCCCTCCCTCCCCTTCCTCCTGACCCCCCCCCCCACACACACACATGCATGCAATCACACACACATGCACACACACGCATGCACGCACGCACGCACACACATGCATTTAATCACACACACACATGCACACACACACATACACACATACACACACACATGCATGCAATCACACACACATGCATGCACACACGCATAACATGTTAGTAGTTACCTCATCATCACACCGCATGGTCTCGCTGCCTCACAGTACCTCATTGGTCTAGCTGCCTTAGGAATTGTGTCACTGTGGTCTAGCTGCCTTAGGATTTGTGTCATTGTGGTCTAGCTGCCTTAGGATTTGTGTCATTATGGTCTAGCTGTTTGAGGATTTGTGTCATTGTGGTCTAGCTGCCTTAGGAAGTGTGTCATTGTGGTCTAGCTGCCTTAGGAAGAGTGTCGTTGTGGTCTAGCTTCCTTAGGATTTGTGTCATTATGGTCTAGCTGCCTGAGGATTTGTGTCATTGTGGTCTAGCTGCCTTAGGAAGTGTGTCATTATGGTCTAGCTGCCTTAGGAAGAGTGTCGTTGTGGTCTAGCTTCCTTAGGATTTGTGTCATTGTGGTCTAGCTGCCTTAGGATTTGTGTCATTATGGTCTAGCTGCCTGAGGATTTGTGTCATTGTGGTCTAGCTGCCTTAGGAAGAGTGTCATTGTGGTCTAGCTGCCTTAGGATTTGTGTCATTGTGGTCTAGCTGCCTTGGGAGTAGTGTCATTGTGGTCTAGTTGCCTTAGGATTTGTGTCATTGTGGTCTGGCTGCCTTAGGAAGAGTGTCATTGTGGTCTAGCTGCCCAGTTATTATTTAGCTCCATCATGGTCTGGCTGCCGCATCAGTGACTTCACTGTGGCCTGCTTCACATGGTCTAGCTCTCATTGTGATCTGCTTCACCTGGTCTAGTTATGTCACTGTGGTCTGCATCGCATGGTCTAGCTGTCACCATAGTCTGCTTAACAGAGTCTAGCTATGTCACTGTGATCTGCTTCACATGGTCTAGCTATGTCATTGCAGTCTGGTTCACATGGTCTATGTCATTGCGGTCTGCTTCACATGGTCCAGATATGTCATTGTGTCTGCTTCACATGGTCTAGCGGTCACATTGTGGTCTGTTTGGCATGGTGTAGCTATCTGATTGTGGTCAGCTTCACATAGTAATAACAATATATTTGATAATGATAACACCTCAACAACAATTATATGAGCTCTTAGCGCTGTACAGATCGACAAATATAATTGAATACACATCAATAATATACTATTTAAATTAGCCTAAAACAACAATTTAGAAAGATAAATTTACTCTATCTATACATGTCTCAATCTGCAAATAATGTACCACACACACAAACACACACGTGTGCACCCACATGGTCTAGCTATGTTATTGTGGTCAGCTTCACATGGTCTAGCTATCTCATTGTGGTCTGCTTCACATGGTCTAGTTGTCTCATTGTCTGCTTCACATGGTCTAGCTGTCTCATTGTGGTCTGCATCACATGGTCTAGCTGTCTCATTGTCTGCTTCACATGGTCTAGCTGTCTCATTGTGGTCTGCTTCACATGGTCTAGCTGTCACGTTGTGGTCTGCTTCACATGGTCTAGCTGTCTCACTGTGGTCTGCTTCACATGGTCTAGCTGTCTCATTGTGGTCTGCTTCACATGGTCTAGCTGTCTCATTGTGGTCTGCTTCACATGGTCTAGCTGTCTCATTGTGGTCTGCTTCACATGGTCTAGCTGTCTCATTGTGGTCTGCTTCACATGGTCTAGCTGTCTCATTGTGGTCTGCTTCACATGGTCTAGCTGTCTCATTGCTGCTGTCTGTTCACATGGTCTTATGCTGTCTCATTGTGGTCTGTTCACATGGTCTAGCTGTCTCATTGTGGTCTGCTTGACTGGTCCTGCTGTCTCTTTGTGAGCTGACTTCACATGGTCTAGTGTACTATTGCCTGGTCTTGTACACTTGATAATGGTCATGCGCCTGACTGGCTGACCCTGTCTGATCATGGTCTTGTGTGACTGACTGTCCTGTCTGATCATGGTCAGGGTCTGTGACTGACTGACTGACCTGTCTGATCATGGTCTGTGTGACTGACTGACTGACTGTCTGATCATGGTCTGTGTGACTGACTGACCTGTCTGATCATGGTCTGTGTGACTGACTGACTGACTGTCTGATCATGGTCTGTGTGACTGACTGACTGACCTGTCTGATCATGGTCTGTGTGACTGACTGACTGACCTGTCTGATCATGGTCTGTGTGACTGACTGACCTGTCTGATCATGGTCTATGTGACTGACTGACTGACCTGTCTGATCATGGTCTGTGTGACTGACTGACTGACCTGTCTGATCATGGTCTGTTGACTGACTGACTGACCTGTCTGATCATGGTCTGTGTGACTGACTGACCTGTCTGATCATGGTCTGTGTGACTGACTGACCTGTCTGATCATGGTCTATGTGACTGACTGACTGACCTGTCTGATCATGGTCTGTGTGACTGACTGACTGACCTGTCTGATCATGGTCTGTGTGACTGACTACCTGTCTGATCATGGTCTTGTGACTGACTGACTGACCTGTCTGATCATGGTCTTGTGACTGACTGACTGACCTGTCTGATCATGGTCTGTGTGACTGACTGACCTGTCTGATCATGGTCTGTGTGACTGACTGACCTGTCTGATCATGGTCTGTGTGACTGACTGACCTGTCTGATCATGGTCTATGTGACTGACTGACTGACCTGTCTGATCATGGTCTGTGTGACTGACTGACCTGTCTGATCATGGTCTGTGTGACTGACTGACCTGTCTGATCATGGTCTGTGTGACTTGACTGACCTGTCTGATCATGGTCTGTGTGACTGACTGACCTGTCTGATCATGGTCTGTGTGACTGACTGACCTGTCTGATCATGGTCTGTGTGACTGACTGACTGACCTGTCTGATCATGGTCTGTATGACTGACTGACTGACCTGTCTGGTCATGGTCTAGCTGCCTGATTTTAAATTGTCTCATTTTGGTCTAGCTGCCTGATTTTGATCTGCCTAATTGTGGTCTGTTTGTTGTGCCTCATTACAGTCTAGTTGCCTGATTGTGCTCTGTCTCGCTATAGTCTTGCTCTCATTCATTATGGTCTAGTTGCCTTATTGGGGTATGCCTCATCACCTGGCTGCCTCTTTGGTCTAGGTGCCATTTGATCCACATGATTAAGGTCTAGTTTTCTGATTAGGGTCTACCTCACTGTTTTGTGTCTCACGGTGGCACGGTACCAGGCAGGTGCTCCTGTGCAAGTTAGACAGGTCAGAGGTCAGATGTCTTGTGGAGCTCGTTTCTTGCAGCTCCGGTCTTCCTTGTCAGTTATCGCTACAGTACTAAAGTAACAGACGCAAACCGCCTGGTGTGTTTGGTGGCTAAATTGTGTTCATGGGAAAGAGGAATCATTCGTCTTGCCCACATGCTATCTCCTTTAGCATGCAACACAGTGTTCTCCTTTTGCACATGCTGTGTGTGTGGTGTGCAGTGTGCGTGTTCCACATTTATTTCTTTGGACAAGGAAATACACCCCCACCCCATCCCCCCGTCTCTGTGTCTCTCTGTCAGTCTCTGTCTGTCTGTCTGTTTGTCTGCCTGTCTGTCTGTCTGTCTGTCTGTCTGGTCTGTCTGTCTGTCTCTCTCTCTCTCTCTCTCTCTCTCTCTCTCTCTCTCTCTCTCTTGCTCGCTCTATCCCCCCTCTCTCTCTCTCTCTTGCTCTCTCTCTGTCTGTCGCTCTCTCTCGCTCACTCGCTCGCTCGCTCGCTCTCTCTCTCTAAGTTGTTAGACAGGTCTAAATGAACCTAAACTACAATCCTTGGAAAATAAAGTGTTTGAGTCTCTCCCCCCTCTCTCTCCCTCTCCGTCTCTCTCTCTCTCTCTCTCTCTCTTCTCCCTCTCTCTCTCCATCTCTCTCTCTCCACCCCCTCCCACCCTCCCAGGTCCTCTCTTTCCAGCTTGATGATATCAGCCTGTGGTTGGATGGCAACAGTGACGGTGCCGCGTTGCTAATGTTTGGAATGATTGACTGCATTCTGTTCACAAGGATAATAACGTTTTTTAGACTGCGCTTAAACTAACGTAGTTTGTGAGTGTTGACTGCATTCGTACTCACTAGGTTGATCTTTAAACGTTGACTGCCTGTTACTAACAGTCTAGTGGTTTGTGTCTTAGTGTTGATCTGCAGGTTTGTTTTTCTTTCACTTTGTGGGTGTGCGTGTGTGTGGTGTGTGGTGGAGAGCAGTGTGTGTGTGGTGTGTGGGGTGTTGGCAGTTCACTGCAGTGCTCGTGTGTGTGTGCGTGTGGGGGGGGAGTGTGATGCGTGCCTGTGTGTGTGTGGGGGGTGAGACAACACTGGTGTGTGTGTGTGTGGTGTGGTGGGTGGGGGGGTGGACAGACAAACTGTGTGTGTGTGTGTGTGGGGGGGGGGGTTGACAGCAACTGACAGTGCCTGTGTGTGTGTGTGTGTGGGGGTGGGGGGGTGTGAGAAACTGATGTGTGGGGGGGTGAGACAGCACCTGCAGTGTGGTGTGTGTGTGTGGGGGGGGTTGAGACAGACAATGACAGTGCTGTGTGTGTGTGTGTGGGGGGTTGAGACAACAGATCTGCAGTGCTGTGTGTGTGTGTGTGTGGGGGGGGGGGACAGACAACTGACAGTGCCTCTGTGTGTGTGTGTGTGGGGGGGGTTGAGACAGACAACACTGACAGTGCCTGTGTGTGTGTGTGTGTTGGGGGGGTTGAGACGGACAACACTGACAGTACCTTGTGTGTGTGTGTGGGGGGGGGGACAGACAACGCTGACAGTGTCTGTGTGTGGGGGGGGTTGAGACAGACAACACTGACAATGCCTGTGTGTGTGTGTGTGGGGGGAGACAGACAACTGACAGTGCCTCTGTGTGTGTGTGTGTGGGGGGGGTTGAGACAGACAACACTGACAATGCCTGTGGGGTGGGGGTGAGACAGACAACCTGACAGTGCGTGTGTGTGTGTGGGGGGGGGGGGGTTGAGACAGACAACACTGACAGTGCC
>JABMCL010003332.1:7500-65000 GCA_018857735.1 Alviniconcha marisindica | reverse complement strand
CTTGTCTATTTCTTGTCAAGTATGCCTGCTTTGAATACAGCTGTGTTTGACAACATCATGCAGTGACATTCTTTACTGTTGTTACCAGCTTTGCTGTGCTGGCTGCCTTGTGTTCAGATTCTTTTTATTTAAAAAAAAAAATTACCATGGTAACCAGACATCCAATATTTCATGAATGCCTTTCTTTTTTGGTACTCGTTTTTTTAAATTTTATTTTTATAGATTTTGTTGTTATTTTTTTCAAGTAGGAATGATGCCAGCTGTACATGTTATCTTCTGCCTTGACACAGTTTGTGTGTATGTAATTTTACACGTATTGTATATAACTGTACACGTATGCACTCTTGACAGCCAATGCCTGCAAGGCCTTCTTACTGAATGTTCTGATCATTTCAATTAGTCTGTCTCTGGATGTACCACTGTGTATCAAATTTGTATCATTGTCCTGGTTCTGTATGTCACTGTCCTGTTTCTGTGTGTCACTGTCCTGTTTCTGTGTGTCATTGTCCTGTTTCTGTGTGTCACTGTCCTGTTTCTGTGTCATTGTCCTGTTTCTGTGTGTCACTGTCCTGTTTGTGTGTGTGTCACTGTCCTGTTTGTGTGTCACTGTTCTGTTTGTGTGTGTGCCACTGCCCTGTTTGTCACTGTCCTGTTTCTGTGTGTGTCACTGTCCTGTTTCTGTGTGTCACTGTCCTGTTTCTGTGTGTCACTGGCCAGTTTCTGTGTGTGTCACTGTCCTATTTCTGTGTGTCTCAGTGTCCAGTTTCTGTGTATCAAGTCTGTATCACTGTCCTGTTTCTATGTACCAGATCTGTGTGTATCAGTGTGCCGTTTCTGTGTACCAGATCTGTATCACTATCCTGTTTCTGTGTAGCAAATCTGTGTGTACACTGTCCTGTTTCTGTGTAGCAGATCTGTATCACTGTCCTGTTTCTGTGTAGCAAAACTGTATCACTGTCCTGTTTCTGTGTGTGTCAGTGTCCAGTTTCTGTAAAACCATACCCCTTTGGAGTGTGTGTGGGGTGGGTAGGGGTGTGTGTGTGGGCGGGGGAGGGGAGGGGGGAAGGGGGTTAAAGATGGGGATTTTGCTGCCTTGAAAGTAAGAGCAGTTTCCCATGATGACACTGGATCCAGGAAATTTGCAGCAAATTACTGTAACTGATAAAATACCATAACTGACTGATAATTGACTGTAACTGACTCATAAATTACTGCAACTGACTCATAAATTACTGCAACTTACTGTAATTGATAGATAAATTACTGCAACTGATAAATTACTGTAACTGACTGATCAATTACTGTAACTGACTGATAAATTATTGCAACTGATAAATTACTGTAACTAACTGATAAATTACTGCGACTGATTACTGCAACTGACTGATAAATTACTGCAACTGATAAATTACTGACTGATAAATTACTGCAACTGATAAATTATTGCAGCTGATAGATTACTGTAACCGACTGATAAATTACTGTAACTGACTGATACTGTAACTGATAAATTACTGCAAGTGACAGATAGATCTGTAGATAAATATATATCCCATAGTTTTGTATGCCTATGGTACATTTTCTTTTGATGTTGTGGAATTTGATGTAGTTTTGATGGAAGCACTAAGCTGCCAGTTGTAAGACAGGTTGCTGATCAAGTGAGTTCCAAACCCCAGTCTGCGAAATATTGTGGGATGGACTTGTGTGTGGAATTAGATTCACGAGTTTATTGCTCTCCTACACTTGCCTGCCCTGATGTATTTGCCTCTTACATTTGGATGGCAGTGCATAGTCGAAGCTTTGCTTTTCGCGACAAACACATCAGTATCATGTCCACGGGGACCGACCAATGACGCTGTTGCCGTAGACCAGACACTGGACACAACTGTACAACCATGCTTATGTACTTTACTATGTAGCCGACCAATGACGCTGTTGCCGTAGACCAGACACTGGACACAACTGTACAACCATGCTTATGTACTTTACTATGTTCGTCCTGATTTGGATATTTTGTAATGCTGCTTTTGTTTGGGCAACTTTGCTCTGAGAGCAATGAATAATTTGTTTAACTTTCATGTTTTATATTTCCTTTCAGCCATCATGTTTTTCTGTTACCACGTTTGCCAAGTGAATGAAAATGACATTCCTTCCCTTCAGCTCCGTATCAGTTCTTGTGCCGTTTGCTTTCTTTCTCTTTCGTCTCCTACCCACAGGTCAAGCCATGCTTGGATTACGCAGAAGAAATTTGATGAAGAAGAATGGACAGGGGATTTTAATCCCAGGCATTTGCTTTATTCCACTTTAATGTTGCTCATAACTATTCAGCATCATTTGAATCGTGCCCCTTCTTGCAGAGGCAACAGCTGTGTGGTCAGGTCATGCTGAGAACGCGGCTGTTTTACAAGTGCGCGCTGGTCACAAAGCCTGGAACCAAATGCCTCTCCAGTTTGTCCGCACACCCGGCTGTTGTCCGTTTCACTGTTGGTGGCCTTAATTCAAGGCTCCAATGATAAGTGAACGGAGTAGAGACCAGCTCAGAAATGCAGTACCAGGTACAAGGGGTGTACGTGCACATCAAGTCTGCAGTTAACAGGAGGCTAGTTGGGGGCAGGGGGGGGGGGGGGGGGGGGGGGGGGGGTCATTTTGTTTTCAAACCACAGAAAAAGAAAAAACACTCTTTATGTTGAAGCTCAGCTGATGAAGCGACTGGGAGGGGCCTTTTACCACAGCAGCTATTACCCACTTTTCCAATGCCTGTCAAATCAAGTGACGGTGCAGACTGACGCATGGTTGTATGTGCGCACGGCTGCCGTTGTGAAGCGCATGAACCAAATACACAGTGAACACAAGCGTTGTGTCTCTACAAATAAAATAAACACTGAACACAAGCGTTGTGTCTCTACAAATCAAATAAACAGTGAACACAAGCGTTGTGTCTCTACAAACAGTGTAAGTGAATTTGGGAAACTCCAACACTACAGAGTATGGTGGGAAAGAGTTAATGTTGTCCTTTTCTCTAGGGAAAATGTGAGGTTGCAGAGTATGGTGGTAAAGAGTTAATGTTGTCCTTTTCTCTGGGGAAATCTGACACTGCTGAGTACAGTGGTAAACAATATTAATATTGTCCTTTTCTCTGGGGAAATCTGACATGGCCAAATATGGTAGTAAACAACATTAATATTGTACTTTTCTCTGAGAGAGTCTGACACTGGAGTGTACAGTGGCAAAGAGACAATGTCGGAGTGACGGTCATTTTTCTCATTTTGCCTTCTCATGTAAGCACCTTTGTGCGTTTACCTGCCAGATTTGTGCAGGGCCATTTTCTGTAGCTACACATGCTGTCTGGGACCATAAGCAGTTGGGGGTATTGATTTTCTCAACGTAGCGTCTAGTCTTGATCCTCATTGTGTGTACCTTTACACGTTGCCATATTTCTTGCACGCCTGACTTGTACCCTAATACGTGTGATGACATCACGCAGTTTCTTCTTTTTTTAAATTGATCCAGATGCATACTGACGATGCTTTGAATAAAACACTAGGAGACAATTTTTATTCCTGTGTGTGTATGTGTGTGTGTGGCAGCTGGGTGCATGTGTTACTGTGCCGCAACTACCAGCTGTGTGTGTTCGTGTGTGCGTGTGTGTGTGTGTGTGCGTGCGTGCGTGCATGTGTGCGTGCGTGCGTGTGTGTGTGAGAGAGAGACAGACAGACAGACCAAGCCTTGTTTTCCAGCACCTTCATTCAAACTCTGCCAGATTTAGTGAGGCCATTGTAGGGGCCTCTTATCTCCATGCAGCTGTCTACCAATGCTGTCAGCGCCCTCCCAAAGGTTTGGATACTAATAAAGCTGTGAAAGCAACATAGCATCCAAACATGTGGCACGTCCGCCCGGGTAAAAAAGCAAAGAAAAAAGCAGAGGTTCCACCTTGACTCAAATAATCCCAGTTTATGTGCTGGCTTAATCAACATGGGTAGTTATAAACTTATACACAAAACGCCTGATGTAATCTGAGTTGTTTATTACAAACTTACTTTCACTTGAGCACCAACAAAAGAGTGTCCATTAGCTGAGCATTTTTCCAAAACCTGTGTGGCATAATCAGTTATGACTGACTGGAGGAAGGGTGTATAAACCAGTGTGTGTGTGTGCGCATGCATGTGTGTGTGCGTGAGTGTGTCTGTGAATGTGTATGTGTGTGCATGCGGATGTGTGTGGCAACCAGGTGTGTGTGAATGTGAGAAGGAGCAAACTTCTGTGTGATCTAACTAAAGTACACTAATCAGTCAAAGCATGTGATCTAATTAAAGTACACTCATCAGCCAAAGCATGTGATCTAACTAAAGTACACTAATCAGTCAAAGCATGTGATCTAACTAAAGTACACTGATCAGCCAAAGCAAGAAGTCTGGTTATATTCTACATTCTTCCAGGCTGACTCCGTGATGTAACTTACTGCATGAACAATTAAAAGTGAGAAAAAGAGCTTGTCTAACTGTAAGTATGTATATTATAGCTTGTGTGCGTCGTTATCAATGAGACAATGAGCTTTTGATTGTTAAAATGTCAGCTGCTAGAAGAAGAAACAAGGACCAATTTTAAGAAACTGAGCTTTGGGTGTCTGTGACTTCAGGTGAGTGATTTTGCACGTGTGTTACTGGTGTGAGAAAGAAAGATCGTGGGTGGGTGGTGGTGGGCGCTGAAGAAATGAGTTTGATCATTGGTACTGGCATTGCAGTGGAAAGCAGATTAGCATCTGTGTCACTGCCGGCTCTCATCCTGTGGGGAAAGCATCCTGTGAATGATCCTGAATCAAAACACACACTCACACCCAGTCTAACAAGCAGTAAATGTGTCAGTTTTGTATTGTCTCCTCTTCATGTATGTCATACATCAAACAACACATCATACACAGGATCTTACAAACATGCTTCCAGATCCAGACCCAAGTTAACAAATGGCACAAGTGTTCATTTCGACCAGAGTTGGAGAAGAGCACGAACATGCGGGTAAGAAAGAGGGCCGGGTGGTTGGAACTGGATTTTAATGTTGTCAACCAGAGTTGGCTGGGGACAAAGACAACAACGTGAGGTCAGTCCACACTCCCAAATCTGTGAGGTCAGTCCACACTCCCAAATATGTGAGGTTAGTCCACACTCCCAAATCTGTGAGGTCAGTCCACACTCCCAAATATGTGAGGTCAGTCCACACTCCCAAATATGTGAGGTCAGTCCACACTCCCAAATCTGTGAGGTCAGTCCACACTCCCAAATCTGTAAGGTCAGTCCACACTCCCAAATCTGTGAGGTCAGTCCACACTCCCAAATCTGTGAGGTCAGTCCACACTCCCAAATCTTCTTTCTAAAAATATGCTCATCAGATCTATAAACTTAAATGTCCAGACAATGGCAGTCACCTCAGGACAATTTTTTCTCTCTCACAAAAATGGAGAACCAAACACAAGAAGCACCCTGTTGATAAGACTGACCCAGAAAACGGACGCAGTGGTCTGGAACTCCATTTCTCATTCCCTTTCTTAAAAATGAACGTGTTCAAGTTGTGAAAAGCACCGCAAGTGCTGCTATTTTGTGCGGTGCAGTCTGTCAGTGACGTCATGTAGGTCAGGCGGTGCAGTCTGTCAGTGACGTCATGAAGGTCGGGCGGTGCAGTCTATGTCAGTGACGTCATGAAGGTGGCTGGGTGGTGCACCAGTGTCAAGTCCTTCACAAGCCAGCCATTTTCTGCTCTTACGGGGAAACAGAAACATTATGGTCGCACTCTGAGGAGCAGTGTATTGTTTAAAGCACTTCTTTTCACCGACGACTGACAGAACAACTAAACTGACCCAGCCTGCAAATGGAAACACTCGGTTTAAAGTGCTTCTTTCCACTGACGACTGACAGAACAACTAAACTGACCCAGCCTGCACATGGAAACACTCTCTTTTCTGCTGTCGGGCCCACTGGTGTCTTCACGGTCCCCCCCCCCCAGTCAAGACACAGTAAAAACTTCTCACAGTATCTGAAAACTCTACCAAGTGAAGTCAAAATTAATGTGCAAACTTAGTCCAAACTCCATGTTCTTGTAAATGAAGCATGATGACCAGCTGAAAAAACACACAAAGCAATGACGTTCCTGGCCTAGATCTGGAACACACACACACACACACACACGTCCACACTCCCTTCGTAAACAGACCCGCTATGTTTTTATCACAAAGCATCTGTCTTAGGCGAGCGGTCCTTTCCTTCAGATTTTGTTGATGTCCAAGTGGGTGGTAACTCCAGCATTTCTCTCTTGGTTGGATCCTTGTAACGCAGGACTACTCTCCCCTTCACCATGACCGACTTGACACCATTGATCTGAAAGTAAAATCAGAAAAGCATTATCATATTTTATAATCAGTGGAAAGCAAACTACATCAACAACAAAAACCAACAGTTTCTGGTCGCAAGAAAACCGGGTTCGGGATGCCCATCAGCAGGGACTCCCCTTTTCACACCTGATTTGTCAGAATTCCAGGCGTCAGCCAGCCCCAGGTGCCCGTGCACACACTGCAGGGAAAAGGGAAGGAACAAGGTTTGGCTCATTCACATGCTGTGAAGGGAAAGGTTTTAGAGAGAGTGGCTCATCTGCAAGAGAGTGGTCTTTGATCAGTGCTTCACTGACATGATGTGAAGGGGAAAGTTTTTTTCAGAGAAAATTGCTTTTAAAGGTGAGTGGTCTCTCACGGTAGGTGCTGACCCATTTACAAAGGACTACTCACTGAGATTCTATGCAGGTTCTCTCACATTCACAAAGGACTACTCACTGAGATTCTATGCAGGTTCTCTCACATTCACAAAGGACTACTCACTGAGATTCTATGCAGGTTCTCTCACATTCACAAAGGACTACTCACTGAGATTCTATGCAGGTTCTCTCACATTTACAAAGGACTACTCACTGAGATTCTATGCAGGTTCTCTCACATTCACAAAGGACTACTCACTGAGATTCTATGCAGGTTCTCTCACATTTACAAAGGACTACTCACTGAGATTCTATGCAGGTTCTCTCACATTCACAAAGGACTACTCACTGAGATTCTATGCAGGTTCTCTCACATTCACAAAGGACTACTCACTGAGATTCTATGCAGGTTCTCTCACATTTACAAAGGACTACTCACTGAGATTCTATGCAGGTTCTCTCACATTTACAAAGGACTACTCACTGAGATTCTATGCAGGTTCTCTCACATTCACAAAGGACTACTCACTGAGATTCTATGCAGGTTCTCTCACATTCACAAAGGACTACTCACTGAGATTCTATGCAGGTTCTCTCACATTCACAAAGGACTACTCACTGAGATTCTATGCAGGTTCTCTCACATTCACAAAGGACTACTCACTGAGATTCTATGCAGGTTCTCTCACATTCACAAAGGACTACTCACTGGATTCTATGCAGGTTCTCTCACATTTACAAAGGACTACTCACTGGATTCTATGCAGGTTCTCTCACATTTACAAAGGACTACTCACTGTGATTCTATGCAGGTTCTCTCACATTTACAAAGGACTACTCACTGTGATTCTATGAAGGGTCTGTCCCGTTTACAAAGGACTACTCACTGTGATTCCATGAAGGGTCTGTCCCGTTTACAAAGGACTACTCACTGTGATTCCATGAAGGTTCTGTCCCATTTACAAAGGACTACTCACTATAATTATAGGCAGGTTCTGACCTGTTTACAAATGACTACTCACTGTGATTCTAAAGTTGAATTCTTCGGGTCCAATAAGGGCTTCCTGTGGCAGCGTGATGCATTCCTCCTTTGCTTCCACTCCCTGAAACAGACACTGGATCGTAGAAATGCAACATCCCACTGCACATTGAAAAGTTCCTGAAGTCTAGCATTCCACCAACAACACAGGATCATTTTGGGATGAATGACGGATTCAGGATTCTCACACAACAGTTCGGAACACAACAAATCACACAGCAAAAGCTTGCTCACACTTCTTGGCACAACAGCAAACACCAGACACAAGCAACATGTCACAACAGCAGACACCAGACACAAGCAACATGTCACAACAGCAGACACAAGACACAAGCAACATGTCAAAACAGCAAACACCAGACACAAGCAACATGTCACAACAGCAGACACAAGACACAAGCAACATGTCAAACAGCAGACACAGACACAAGCAACATGTCACAACGAGCCCAGACACAAGACACAAGCAACAGTCACAACAGCAGACACAAGACACAAGCAACAAGTCACAACAGCAGACACAAGACACAAGCAACATGTCACAAACAGCAGACACAAGACACAAGCAACATGTCACAACAGCAGACACAAGACACAAGCAACATGTCAAAACAGCAGACACAAGACACAAGCAACATGTCACAACAGCAGACACAAGACACAAGCAACATGTCACAACAGCAGACACAAGACACAAGTCACAACAGCAGACACAAGACACAAGTCACAACAGCAGACACAAGCAACAAGTCACAACAGCAGACACAAGACACAAGCAACATGTCAAAACAGCAAACACAAGACACAAGCAACATGTCATAATGGCAGACACAAGACACAAGCAACATGTCAAAACAGCAAACACAAGACACAAGCAACATGTCAAAACAGCAGACACAAGACACAAGCAACAGGTCAAAACAGCAAACACAAGACACAAGCAACATGTCAAAACAGAAGACACAAGTCATAACGGCAGACACAAGCAACAAGTCAACAGCAGACACAAGCAACAAGTCACAACAGCAGACAAGCAACAAGTCAACAGCAGACACCAGCAACAAGTCAACAGCAGACACAAGCAACAAGTCACAGCAGTTAGACCCATGCAGGGACAGTAGGCCTCCCCATCACATTCCTTTCACAAGTCTATCATGCCAGCAGTAGCACACCAACTGTATGAAGTCAGATTATTATTGTTAACACCTGTTACAATGTTATCATATTTAGCCATTACCTGTCCATGTCTATTAACGGATATATATACATTAACAGAAGGTGACTGCTGCACATTTTATTTTTTTTAAGAGAGAGAATAAAGAGCCTGTGATACCAAAACAGAACTTTTCCACATGTTAATTCCAAGAGGGGCATCAACGCGGATGCATGACTCAGCCAGAGAGAGGCATTAACGCGGATGCATGACTCAGACAGAAGAACGCCAGAGAGAGGCATCAACGCGGATGCATGACTCAGACAGAGAGAGGCATCAACGCGGATGCATGACTCAGACAGAGAGAGGCATCAACGCGGATGCATGACTCAGACAGAGAGAGGCATCAACGCGGATGCATGACTCAGCCAGAGAGAGGCATCAACGCGGATGCATGACTCAGCCAGAAGGACGCCAGAGAGAGGCATGACTCAGCCAGAGAGAGGCATGACTCAGCCAGAGAGAGGCCAGAGAGAGGCATGACTCAGACAGAGAGAGGCATGACTCAGCCAGAGAGAGGCCAGAGAGAGGCATGACTCAGCCAGAGAGAGGCAGGCATGACTCAGCCAGAGAGAGGCGATCAGACGAGAGAGCAGAGGCTCAGCCAGAGAGAGGCCAGAGAGAGGCATGACTCAGACAGAGAGAGGCATGACTCAGCCAGAGAGAGGCATGACTCAGACAGAGAGAGCAGATGCGAGAGGCATGACTCAGCCAGAGAGAGGCAGAGAGGGCATGACTCAGACAGAGAGAGGCATGACTCACAGACCAGAGAGAGGCATGACTCAGACAGAGAGAGGCATGACTCAGACAGAGAGAGGCCAGACGCTCAGACAGAGAGAGGCATGACTCAGACAGAGAGAGGCATGACTCAGCCAGAGAGAGGGGCATGACTCAGACAGAGAGAGGCATGACTCAGACAGAGAGAGGCATGACTCAGACAGAGAGAGGCCAGAGAGCTGACTCAGACAGAGAAGAAGAGGCATGACTCAGACAGAGAGAGGCATGACTCAGAGGAGCAGAGAGAGGCATGACTCAGACAGAGAGAGGCATGACTCAGACAGAGAGAGGCATGACTCAGACAGAGAGAGGCATGACTCAGACAGAGAGAGGCAGGCATGACTCAGCCAGAGAGAGGCATGACTCAGACAGAGAGAGGCATGACTCAGACAGAGAGAGGCATGACTCAGACAGAGAGAGGCATGACTCAGACAGAGAGAGGCATGACTCAGACAGAGAGAGGCATCACCGCAGAGAGGCATGACTCAGACAGAGAGAGGCATGACTCAGCAGAGAGAGGCATGACTCAGACAGAGAGAGGCCTAGAGAGAGGCATGACTCAGACAGAGAGAGGCATGACTCAGCCAGAGAGAGGCATGACTCAGCAGAGGAGGCATGACTCAGCCAGAGAGAGGCATCACAGCCAGAGAGAGGCACTGACTCAGCCAGAGAGAGGCATGACTCAGCAGAGAGAGGCCAGAGAGAGGCATGACTCAGACCAGAGAGAGGCATGACTCAGCAGAGAGAGGCATGACTCAGCCAAACAGAGAGAGGCATGACTCAGCCAGAGAGAGGCAGATAGAGAGAGAGCCAGAGAGAGGCATGACTCAGCCAGAGAGAGGCCAGAGAGAGGCATGACTCAGACAGAGAAGAGGCATGACTCAGACAGAGAGAGGCCAGAGAGAGAGGCATGACTCAGACAGAGAGAGGCATGACTCAGGACAGAGAGAGGCATGACTCAGACAGAGAGAGGCATGACTCAGACAGAGAGAGGCATGACTCAGGACAGAGAGAGAGGCATGACTCAGACAGAGAGAGCCAAGAGAGGCATGACTCAGACAGAGAGAGGCATGACTCAGCCAGAGAGAGGCATGACTCAGACAGAGAGAGGAGCTCAGCAGAGAGAGGCATGACTCAGACAGAGAGAGGCATGACTCAGACAGAGAGAGGCATGACTCAGACAGAGAGAGGCATGACTCAGACAGAGAGAGGCATGACTCAGACAGAGAGAGGCATGACTCAGACAGAGAGAGGCATGACTCAGACAGAGAGAGGCACCTCCAAGACAGAGAGCGACTCACGGCTTTCCTGAGGGCGATGCGCACGTGTTTGGCGCTGAGGACCCAGGGGTTGTCACCAGACATCGGCACTCGCAGGTACATCCCCGACAACTGCTTCAGAGTCTGCGGTCAGTCAACCATGGCATGGGATTACCAAGGTGGTGACAAGGGTGGCAGGATTACACCGATACTTCTACAAACATCTCTAGACACATGATCAATGGGAAGGAGGAGGAGGAGGTGAGCACAATGAGAAGGAGGAGGATGTGAGCACAATAAGGATGATGTGACCACAAGGAGGAGGACGTCAGCACAATGATGATGTGACCACAAGGAGGAGGAGGATGTGAGCACAAGAAGGATGATGTGACCACAAGGAGGAGGACGTGAGCACAATGAGAAGGATGATGTGACCACAAGGAGGAGGACGTGAGCACAATAAGGATGATGTGACCACAAGGAGGAGGACGTGAGCACAATAAGGATGATGTGACCACAAGGAGGAGGACGTGAGCACAATGAGAAGGATGATGTGACCACAAGGAGGAGGACGTAGCACAATGATGATGTGACCACAAGGAGGAGGACGTGAGCACAATGAGAAGGATGATGTGACCACAAGGAGGAGGACGTAGCACAATGATGATGTGACCACAAGGAGGAGGCGTGAGCACAATGAGAAGGATGATGTGACCACAAGGAGGAGGACGTGAGCACAATGAGAAGGATGATGTGACCACAAGGAGGAGGACGTCAGCACAATGATGATGTGAGCACAAGGAGGAGGACGTGAGCACAATGAGAAGGATGATGTGAGCACAAGGAGGAGGACGTGAGCACAATGAGAAGGATGATGTGAGCACAAGGAGGAGGACGTGAGCACAATGAGAAGGATGATGTGAGCACAAGGAGGAGGATGTGAGCACAACGAGAAGGATGATGTGAGCACAAGGAGGAGGACGTGAGCACAATGAGAAGGATGATGTGAGCACAAGGAGGAGGACGTGAGCACAATGAGAAGGATGATGTGACCACAAGGAGGAGGACGTGAGCACAATGATGATGGTGTGAACACAAGGCGGAGTAGGATGTGAACACAAGGAGGAGGATGTGAACACAAGGAGGATGAGGATGTGCACAAAGACTGAAGCTGTGGGAACATCTCTAGCCTCTGAAATACAATGTCCACCCCCCCCCCCCCCCCCCCCCCCCCCCCCCACCCCTCAAGACAAAGTATCTGCCATCACAAAACATTACTCCTTCATCACTGAAATGTCCTAAAAGAAGTGTACAACAAAGAAGAAGTACACCACAAATATCATAATCGCTTTGTTACAAGCGAACTTTTACAAACGTAACAAAGGAAACAAAATCCCCGTTGAGACCACCAACAAGTAGAACCAAAGGACAAAGCAAAACAGTTACAAGCCATAAAACACTCAAGATGCTGCGCTTACCATTTCACCATACACTCCCAACAGCTTCTCCGTCCTCTCTCGTCCCTGAACACAGAAAGAAACCACACCTTTTTTGTCGGATCCATGTGTGTGTGTGTGTGTGTGTGTGTGTGTGTGTGTGTGTGTGTGTGTGTATGTGTGTGAATGTGTGTGTGTGTGTGCGTGGTGCATGCATGCGTGTGCGTGTGCATGTATGTCTATGTACATGCATGCATGTGTGCATGTGCGTGTGTGTGTGTGCGTGCATGCTTGGGCATGCATGTGTGCACGATTGTGTGTGTGTGTGTATGTGTGTGTGTGTGTGTATGTGTGTGTGTGCATACATGTGTGTGTATGCATGTATGCATGTGCATGTGTGCGCGCGCGTGTGTGTGTGCATGTCTGTGTGCACGTCTGTGTGTGTGTGTGTGCATGTGTCTGTCTGCCTGTCTGTATGTGTGTGTGTGGATCCTCAGGAAAGGCCAGTCAAAGTAGTGGTATTGGTGGTAATGACCTAACTGCAGGATGAGCCTGTCAGAGCACAGGTAATGATCTAATGCCGCACTGTACTGACAAATGACCATGGCTTCCTTACCTCCCTTTCCTTGGCAAATTTCTCGAGGTTTTCAGGAGAGGCGTACACAGCCAGCCCTGCCGGCTGCAGCTTCCCTCGGAACAGCCGCCGCTTCACCGTCACCGTTTCCCCGCGGATCCCAACACCTGAAACACAGCACCTTCACTGAACCGGCACTGAGAAATAGATGCCGCACCTTCACCGAACTGGCACAGAAAAATAGACACGTCACCTTCACTGAACCAGCACAGAGAGAGATGGACACGTCACCTTCACTGAACCGGCACAGAGAGAGATGGACACGTCACCTTCACTGAACCGGCACAGAGAGATGGACACGTCACCTTCACTGAACCGGCACAGAGAGATGGACACGTCACCTTCACTGAACCGGCACAGAGAGATGGACACGTCACCTTCACTGAACCGGCACAGAGAGACTGGACACGTCACCTTACACTCACCGGCACAGAGAGATGGACACGTCACCTTTTGAACCGGCACAGAATGGACACGTCACCTTCACTGAACCGGCACAGACAGATGGACACGTCACCTTCACTGAACCGGCACAGAGAGATGGACACGTCACCTTCACTGAACCGGCACAGATGGACACGTCACCTGCACTGAACCAGCACAGACAGATGGACATGTCACCTTCACTGAACCGGCACAGACAGATGTACACGTCACCTTCACTGAACCGGCACAGAGAAATGGGGAACAAAACTGCGGCAGAACAAAAACACTGCACCCTCTAGTGCCACTGGAGCACAGCTTGCTGGGGATGGAACAGCTACAGGAGTGAAACATTCTGGACTAAGCAGGGAGCACAGCTCGCTGGGGATGGAACAGCTACAGGAGTGAAACATTCTGGGCAAAGCACAGGGTACCACTCGCTGGGGATGGAACAGCTAGAGGAGTGAAACATTCTGGACTAAGCACAGGGAAAAGCAGGATGGAACAGCTACAGGTGCATCTGCTAACCGGCACAGCTCGCGGGATCACGGGCTGCAGTGCAACCCACACGACACTGTGCATCATCTGCTTCTGGACACAGAAGCTATACCTACAAGTACAACATTCGACAACAAGCACTTGGGGAGCAAAGCTGAGGTCAAACATGATAAGACTGCACGCCTGATTGCAGCTGGAGACACATAAGCTGATGCTGGGGACGGAACACTAGAGAGTGAAACATTCGGCAAGCCGGGAGTCACGTGGGAACGGAACAGCTACAGGAGTGAAACATTCTGGGCAAAGCACAGGGTACCACTCACTGGGGATGGAACAGCTAGAGGAGTGAAACATTCTGGACTAAGCACAGGGAAAAGCAGGCTGTCACAGGACAGGTGCGATCTGCCCTTCGCTCAGCTCCGGAACAGGGCTGAGTGCAACCCACACTGAACTGTGCATCATCTGCTGTCTGTGACACAAAGCTATCACCTGCAAGTACAACAGACAGACAATGCACTTGGAACAATAGTGATGTCAAACTGATGACTGCAGCCTGATTCAGACTGGAACAATAAGGATGTCAAACTGATGACTGCAGCCTGATTCAGATTGGAACAATAAGGATGTCAAACTGATGACTGCGGCCTGATTCAGATTGGAACAATAATGATGTTAAACTGCTGACTGCGGCCTGATTCAGATTGGAACAATAAGGATGTCAAACTGATGACTGCAGCCTGATTCAGACTGGAACAATAAGGATGTCAAACTGATGACTGCAGCCTGATTCAGATTGGAACAATAATGATGTCAAACTGCTGACTGCAGCCTGATTCAGATTGGAACAATAAGGATGTCAAACTGCTGACTGCAGCCTGATTCAGACTGGAACAATAAGGATGTTAAACTGCTGACTGCAACCTGATTCAGATTGGAACAATAAGGATGTCAAACTGCTGACTGCAGATGAAAATGTATGCAACAGCCCACGTCCAAAAAATTATATACTACAGTACATATTATACTATAGTAGATAGTATACTATAATACATAAACTTTAACTTAAACAAGAGGGTTTTTTCCAGCCTTTTGTATGTTTTCACCTGCCTTCTTTTCTCATGCTGACATCAATAATGATTAGAATTTTTTTAGTTTTCAGACCTACCTTCCACAAAGTCTGTGAGTATGCAGGTGATGTCCGGCGTTTTGTGGTTGTGGACACGCTCCACCACTTTGAGGATGCGGTTTTTCTGCGTGACTTTGGGCAGACAACCCTTTGGGGCCAGATGGGGAGGAAACACACGCTCCACAATCACTGTGGTCTGAAAATTAAACACATGCCCCACAATCACTGTGGTCTGAAAATTAAACATGTGCTCCACAATCACTGTGGTCTGAAAGTTAAACACATGCTCCACAATCACCATGGTCTGAAAGTTAAACACATGCTCCACAATCACTGTGGTCTGAAAGTCAAAACAGACACTCCATAATTGCCATGGTCTGAAAATTAAAACACATGCTCCACAATCACCATGGTCTGAAAGTTAACACATGATCCACAATAGCCAATGTCTGAAAGTTAAAACAAACACTCCACAGTCACTGTGGTCTAAAACTTAGACACTCCACAACCACAGTGGTCTAAAGTTAAAACATACACTCCACAATGACTGCAGTCTGAAAGTTAAAACACACACTCCACAATCACCATGGTCTGAAAGTTAAAACACATGATCCACAATTGCTATGGTCTGAAAGTGAAAGTTAAATAAAACACAATCTCCTTTACCATGGTCTGAAAGTTAAATTTAAAATACACACTCCACAATTTGTATTACTGCGGTCTGAAAGTTAAAATGCATGCTCCACTATCATAGTGGTCTGAAACTTGTGAGTGGTTTTTTTTTTTTTAAAGACCAGCAAGAGCACAAAACATTTTTTACAACTGACTTTTTTCTTTCTTTTTCTTCTTGTCTTTTGGGCCAAAAAAAGTATAACCCGATAACCTCTGTGAGACCACAGCACAATCTTAACACAGAGGTAGTACTAGTACAGTAGTAGCAACAGCAAAAGAAAAGATTTTTTTATTTCATTTTTTAAATGACATGTTAATTGTTATTCATATTAGAACAAAAGTTCAAATCTCTAATTATAATGGAAAAGCTAGAGGAGTGAAACATTCTGGACTAAGCACATGGCACAGCGCGCTGGGGATGAAACAGCTAGAGGAGTGAAACATTCTGGGCAAGCATGTCTACCATCCAAAACTAATCTTTTTTTCTGTATTTCATTTTTTCTAAACGTAATTTCTATTTTATAACTTTTTTTCCAAAGCAGGTCCATTGACCATAAGCTGCTGATATAAAATTTGTGAATGACTGACAAATTATAAGTGTAACCAAAGGAGAAAAAGAAAGAAAGAAGAAGAAAAAAAAGAAGAAAAAAAATAGGGAAATCACAGATCAATACTTCTACTGTAATGGGGAGGGGAGGGGGGTGGTCGAAAAGAAGGAAAGAAAGTTTTATAAACTTTTTTTTTTTTTAAAAGGGAGAGAGACTCAGAGAGAGAAAGAAAAGAAGAGAAGTAAAGAACAAGCTCTGTGATCACTCACTCGCACTTGGTCCATGTTCAAAAGTGGGGAGTCTCGGTGTGCAGCCAGGAGTCGTTTGCTGCATCGGCATGCTGACTGAACAGCTGTCCGCAACATGTCTGTGCGCTTACGTCAAACAAACTGAAACCAAACATCATCATGATCATGGTCCACAAAACCAATGCCTCAGTCTACTGTGGGTGTCAGTCACACTTTAAAGTTTACAGTAGTGGTTCAGTGTCAGTCACACTTTAAAGTTTACAGTAGTGGTTCAAAGTTGGCACATGTACACTATTATTCTTATATGTTTGGTTGTTGAAATCCCAGAGGGTCACACTGCAACTTAAAAGTGTCATAAGCATAACCGACCATAATGGAGACTTCATTTATCACACACACACACATACACACACACTGACACAGTCACACACTGACACAGTCACACACACAACTTGTCTATGTTGTTGTAAACACAAATGTTTTGACCTTCCTTTCCATGTTCTTAAATTAATGCGCCTTATATTAATTAATTAGTTAAGTTGAATTGCTCTGTGACAGTGTGAAGGATAATTTTAAAAAAATGACTTGACTTCACACACACACACACACACACGCGCGCGCGCGCGCGCGCACGCACACACACACCACAGTGCCAATTCATCCTTATTTATTATGCCTATACATACCACTGAGGGTAACAATCTGACAGGTCTAATTCTAAATCAAATGTGGACAATGTCATTGTCGACGGTCACGCTGTTTCTGTGTTCGGTAGATTCCTCTTTTAAAAGTTTTATTTGCTGCAATTAAAATCTTGTATGTGCACAGTACTGCAAGCTGTATCTTGGTTATCATCTACCAAGCGTTACCATACATGTCCGTCTGAAAACACGGGGTAGGAATACCTTAATTCTGCTTGCAATGTCTCTGTTGCAATCACCTCTGGGTTAGCAGTGCTGCACGGAACAGGAAGCAGAGCCTCAAAATTGCTGTTCTGCACTCAAGGTCATTGCTGTTTCCCCCTCCACCAATATTTTTAGTCTTGTATTCGTCTGTTAAAACTGATTTTTGTCGTTTTGTAGTATATACTAAAAGAGCGAGACTGTAACTTTTTTTGAAATTATTTGGGTTTGAAAACGATGGGAGTCATTTTTGAGTGCGGGCTATGCATGCTAGACATCCGGTCACAAGCTGTCTGCTAATTTCGACGTTGAACGGACCAAACCTCTCGCGAAATTGGTACCATTTTGAGGCATTATGGTATGTTTCAAGTTATTAGTTCTTGCATTATTACCAGAGAAAAACATCTATCAGATCTGACTTGTATATTTTGTTTTGAAAAGATGCACTCCTGTGTGCGTTGACCAGTCAAAAAATCTCGAGGTTTGACGATTTCTTCTTCGTCCGTGTCTGAACTGCCATGAGTCCATATTTATAACATTCTTCTTCTTGTCAAAGACTGGGCTCTGTAACTGGGCGTTGCAAACCCTGCAGTGATGTGGATTTAAAAGGTGGTCACGGTCAATGCCTTTGGTGTTATCAAAAGAATAAATAAGACAGTTAATCTAACTTTAAAATCTTGATATTCATCGAGAGGTTGGGACAGGCGGCAGGTTGTGAAGACTGTGGCCCAGTCGACTGGCAGGACTCGAGTGAAGAAGCTAAAGAAGTGTAGAAATTTGAATAATGTCTAGTGCGATCACCGGTAATACTAATGTGTCAAGGTTGTTTTGTTTTTGAGTGATCGTGCAAGACTTACTCAGTTAGTTACTGCACTGAATACAATTATGCAATTTGTGTAATTTAATTATTTATTTAAGTGAAAATGCACACTATTTTTTTCACAGAGATTTCGGTTCTGTGGTGACCTTGACTGCCCTGACTGGGTGTTGGCAGAAATCAGCATCTTATCCAAACTGGTAATGTTTTAGCAGTTTAGTCTTGAGAAAAGGTCTGTTAAATCACACAGGATTGGTTGTATCTTCTTCTGCTCATTTAACTCTCTCTCTCTTGATGAGTCATCCTTCTGTTGAAATTAAGGTATATCATAGACATCGACACCAGGAAACTGTTCTTCAAAGCCCACATTAAACCTTACATTGATTATGTGTCTGTCATGTGGGACAGATGTAGTGATGTTCTCAAAAAGAGATTAAATTCTCTGCACAGAAGAGCTGTAAAGTTAATCTTTCCAGATACAACTCACTACTGACCAGAAATGAAAAGAGATGAGAATAATGAGCTTACAAAAACAACTTGAATATATATAACAAAGGTTTGTTCATGTACAAGGTCCTTAGTAATGAGGCCCCAGAGTGCATATATATATATATATATATATATCTAACCTGTACACACACTCCCTCATGCTATTCCAATTCTAGGAACTATCACCTTAGTTTGCCTAGGCCAAGGATAGACTTATTCAAAACAAGTATATCCTTCTCTGGTGCTTTTCTACGGAACAACCTACCTCTGACAGTCAGGTCTTGTCAGTCACTCAGCTCCTTCAAGCGTAAACTTTGTGCACACCTTGAAGTAGTTACATAGGATGGACTGTGACATACTGCTAGGGAGAGAGAGACAGACTGAGGTTTTCGAGTGATTGCCATTGCGATGACTGGTCATTTGAGACCTATTTTATACACCCATACAACTCCGCCCAGTCCTTCTGACTGCTTGTGAGAGTGCTCCCCCCCCCCCCCCCATTTTTTTTCTTTTCTTTTTTCTTCCTTCCCCCCCCCCCCCCTTACTGTTTTTTTATAAGATAAGCATTGACTGCTTCTGTTTTCTTTTCTGATACTACATTACTAGACATATGAACTGATCAGATGTTCTGCTGCTTCATTTGCTCATAATATGCTCATCGTATGCTCATAATATGTAACTGAATGATGTATGGCATGTGTTCATCTGGCGCTGTGAGCACGCTATGTTTTGTGTGGAAATTCTCATGTATAACGTTTCACTCATTCATTCATGCCTATGTATAATAATAATGCCTGTAATTTGATACCTATTCATCAGTAGCTTAGCAAGGGCTAGTTGTTAGGTTTTTGACTGAACCTAAACTACAATCCTTGTAAAATAAAGTTTTCGAGTTCGAGTTCTCCAGTTTTCACTTGCTATTTTTTTCCACTCAACTTTAGCACAGTATTATGAGTCTACCGTATACTCATAATACTGTGCTAAAGTTGAGTGGAAAAAGCACTATTACAGGATTAGCAGTACACGCATTATACTATAGTAGTACACATACACATGTATACTTAATACTGTATTACACATATATTGTAGTATAGTAATTAGTATACATGTGATAACCAATTTCATGTTGTGTGGAAATCGTATTGTTATTTTTATTTTATTTTTACATCTGTGTATAATGTATGTGTAATAACTAATATAGTATATGTGTATGTGTGCTACTATAGTATAAATTATATGTGTACTATAGTATAATATATATATATAATGAATGCTACTTTGTATAGTATAATGGGTGCATGTTACTTTGTATAGTATACTGGGTGTACTGTAGTATAGTATGCCCCCATTCTATTTCTAGACTTCAGTCAAGATGAAGATGCTGTGTGTTCAAGTTCTGAAGAGCATGCTGGGAGATGAGATTGACGTAAGCTGATGTTTCCACATCATTTTGTTGGTACAGTAATAAACTTTGCTTGGTCAGTGTCTTACAACCACTCTTCCACACCACTCTTGTACAAATGTTTTGACATCTTTTGTGTTGTGTCTATGAATACGTAAATAATCATAGTGGTTGATTAAGAGAGAAAATCCAAACTTCTGAGACATGTATGCGTGTTGTATTGAGCCCAAAATGCCATGTTTTTATTAAATTTAATAAGTGAAGAAGTAAGGTCTGGTATTTGAGTATTGTGTTTCCCTGACCAGGTGGGGGAAAGGTGTACAGTACAAATGTCAATATGTTTTATTCTCAGATAAAGAGGATCTTTATTCTCTCTCTCTCTCTCTCTCTCTCTCTCTCTCTCTCTCTCTCTCTCTCTCTCTCTCCCTCCCTCCCTCCCTCCCTCCCTCCCCCTCCCCCCCCATCTGTTTGTGTGTGTAGGTGGGTGTTTTTTGATTTTTCATTGAATCATTCTTCTCAAAAATGTCTTCTGTACATTTTTTCTCACTCTTTTCTTCCAGTATGAGAAAGTGTACAAGCTAACATCAGATGCAAAATTTGGTACGTATAAAAGAATAATTTTCTCTCTTTTTAAAAAATAAAATAATAACACTCACTAAACATTTGATAACAGTTTAAATGTTTTAGAATGACACATAGTTATATTCAAAACTCAGAATGATATACATATAGTTACAGTCAAAACTCATTCATTAAACATGGATGTACTTCTGAGATCATGTGCTTCAGTACCTTACAAGCAACAACAGCAACAAAACTATTTTTTAACTATTGTTCAATGCAAACACTGGGTGGGTGGGTGGGAGGGGTGCACCTTTGAGGCGCATTGGCCCAGCGGCCCTGTGGCAAGAGGGGAAAGGAAGTAAAGGGGTTGAATCCCGGTTGCTTCATCCATTCCGTTGCCACATCCTGTTTAGTTCATTTTGTTTAGTTATGTTAGCTGTATGTCAGTACCATGCATTGTTCATTTTCAGAGATGGGGGATGTCAAAGCCAGCATAGCAGCCTTGACCTTCATCCTGTCCAGTGCAGCCAAGTACGACTGCGAGGACGAGACGTTGTCCAATGAACTGCAGCAGCTGGGTCTACCGAAAGGTCAGTTCAGTTCAAATTTGACATCTTTACTTCACTAACTTCATACGGATTTGAAGGAAAACCGTTGTTGTTTCTCCAAAGAGAAGAAATGTATTAGTTGTTTTGGGTTTGTCTTGTTATGTTCTCTTCTTGCTCTTATTGTGTGTGTTTTCTTTATTGAGCATGTGAGCAATATGTGTGTGTGTGTGTGTTCATGTGTGTGTGTGTGAGTGAGTGTGTGTTTGTGTGTGTGTGTGTTCATGTGTGTGTGTGTGTGAGTGAGTGTGTGTGTGTGTGTGTGTGTGTGTGTGTGTGAGTGGTGTGTGTGTGTGTGTGTGTGTGTGTGTGTGTGTGTGTGTGTGTGTGTGTGTGAGTGTTATTTTAGGCTGAGATAAATTTGAGCCAGAAAACTGCAACAAACATCTCTTTAGTAAAGATCCAAATATGACAAAGATGCAGCAATAGCCATGATAAATTAATAGTTGCAACACACACTACAAAGATGATGGGAGTATTGCTAATAGTCATAAGAACCAACCAGAATTAGCTAATTTTTAAGTACAAAGTGCACACTATTAAAAATTTATATATAATGTCAGATGTGTATTGCCCTCATATAACCATACCGGTTGACCGGGCGTAAAACACCAACTTACTTACTTAGTTACTTACGTATAGATTGTTCCAGGTTAAGCCTAATATATATATAAAATAACCTAACCCATGTCTATATATAATAATAATAGTGCAGTAGAAAGACTGGAGTAATTAGAGTATAATAATAATAATGTACATTTATCATGCGCTCATCAATGCCCTGAGTGCTCACATGATACATATTAACCTAAATATGTCAACAATCAGTCAACATGTCAACAAAATGCAAAGCAGCGGGTCAACAGACTGGCTAACACATCAATGATTCTGATTCTGCCAGTGACTCATTACACCTCAGTGATTCTGATTCTTTTAGTGACTCGTCACACCTCAGTGATTCCGATTCTGTCAGTGGCTTACACCTCAGTGATTCTGATTCTGTCAGTGACTTACACCTCAGTAATTCTGATTCTGTCAGTGACTTGTCACACCTCAGTGATTCTGATTCTGTCAGTGACACGTAACACCTCTGCGATTCTGTCAGTGACTTACACCTCAGTGATTCTGATTCTGTCAGTGACTCATCGCACCCCGTTGATTCTGATTCTGTCAGTGACACGTAACACCTCAGCGATTCTGTCAGTGACTTGTCACACCTCAGTGATTCAGATTCTGTCAGTGACTTTTCACACCCCAGCGATTCTGATTCTACCAGTGACTTATTACTTGTATCACCTGTCATGACCAAGCTGTAACAGTGCGTCATGCTGGTAACACCGAATGGTCAGAAAAGACCAAGCTGTAACAGTGCGTCATGCTGGTAACACCGAATGGTCAGAAAAGACCAAGCTGTAACAGTGCGTCATGCTGGTAACACCGAATGGTCAGAAAAGACCAAGCTGTAACAGTGCGTCATGCTGGTAACACCGAATGGTCAGAAAAGACCAAGCTGTAACAGTGCGTCATGCTGGTAACACCGAATGGTCAGAAAAGACCAAGCTGTAACAGTACGTCATGCTGGTAACACCGAATGGTCAGAAAAGACCAAGCTGTAACAGTGCGTCATGCTGGTAACACCGAATGGTCAGAAAAGACCAAGCTGTAACAGTACATCATGCATCAGCGCAGAAAGGTCAGAAGAGAAAGCCTTTGACCCCAGCAGAGAAAGCCTTTGACCCCGGAAGAGAAAGCCTTTGACCACAGCAGAGAAAGCCTTTGACCCCAGAAGAGAAAGCCTTTGACCCCAGCAGAGAAAGCCTTTGACCCCTGCAGAGAAAGCCTTTGACCCCAGCAGAGAAAGCCTTTGACCCCAGAAGAGAACTGTACATTTTTTCCAGAGCATGCCACTTCTCTGTGCAAATCCTACTCCCACGCTTTCCATAAACTGCAAGCCGAGTTCCGGAGCCAAAGCTTGAGAGGTGAGTGTTTCTTGTGTTGTTGTTGTCAACTGGTTCACTTTGAACACGTTGCAAAGACTCAAAGAGCCTGTCTCGAAATGTTTCTGTGAGGTGCAAATCAATTCTCTAATATTGAGATATGCTTATTATTGAGCGAATTGTTCTGGATATACTGTAAGAGGTAATGTACCTTTGGTGGGGTTTACATACCTTATTTACCATGTGGAAGAAGGCATGTACTTGGTGGGGTTACATACTGTATTTACCTAGTGTTGGGTGAGAGTAAGGGTACATGTACCTTTGGTGGGGTTTACATACCTGGTATTTACCTAGTGTTGGGTGAGAGTAAGGGTACATGTACCTTTGGTGGGGTTTACATACCTGGTATTTACCTAGTGTTGGGTGAGAGTAAGCGTACATGTACTTTGGTGGGGTTTACATACCTGGTATTTACCTATTGCTGGGTGAGAGTAAGGGTACATGTACCTTTGGTGGGGTTTACATACCTGGTATTTACCTGAATGTCAGATGAGAGTAAGGGTACATGTACCTTTGGTGGGGTTTACATACTTTATATTTACCTGAATGTCAGGTGAGAGTAAGGGTGCATGTATCTTTGGTGGAGTTTATGTACCTTGTATATACTTGGATGCCAGGTGGGATTGCCATAGGCAATACTCAGTCACATCCGCAAACAGCCCCCATGTCATGTTTATTGTGTAAACAGTGGCAACATTGAAAACATCCGCAAACAGTCCCCCTTGTTGTGTTTATTATCTAAACAGTGACAACATTGAAAACATTCGCAAACAGCCCTCCTTGTCATGTTTATTGTCTAAACAGTGACAACATTGAAAACATCCGCAAACAGCCCTCCTTGTCATGTTTATTGTCTAAACAGTGACAACATTGAAAAACATCCGCAAACAGCCCTCCTTGTCATGTTTATTGTCTAAACAGTGACAATATTGAAAACATCTCCAAACAGGACTATCCGACTTGCCTGAATACTTTTAAAGTTAGAGGCTTGTTTTTCTATTTTTGTCACAAGCTATATTTTTGGTGAGAGTGTTGTGTTGTGTGTAATGTTGTGTTACGGTTTTTCACTGTGACAGTTGTGTGCCTGTTTGGATTATCTGTGGTGTTTGTCAGTTTGCGTTTGCACTTAGAGATTTAGAATTAAGGCCAAGCATATTACAAATGTTTTTGTTACAACCGTAGGTTATATCACAGCAGAATGACTTGCTTACAAGCGGTGACCATGGGAATCCACACACGACTGCCGTGAATGACCATTCTAGATCTTGTTTTCGTCTGTTCTTTGTTGGAACCCAGCCCGTATCATTCACAAGAGGGGTTGTTCCTTCTTTTCCAGTTTCCAAGCTTGAATCAGTTCAGTGGAGAGTGGACTATATCTTGAGTTCCAGTGAACTGAAGGTAAGAACATGTTCTGATGGATTGGCGAGTTATCCGGTGGTTGATGTCCAGTGAACTGTGAAGGTCATAATTATTACAGCAAAACAATAAAAAAAGGAAAGGATGGAGAGAGACACACACACACACACACACACATACACACACACACACACACATACACACAAAGAGAGGCAGAGATACATCACAGTGTACGTGCACACGTGTGTACTACGTTACTCTGTGTATGTGTGTGTGTACGTGTGTGTGCATACTACATTACTGTGAGTGTGTGTGTGTGTGTGTACTACATGGGTCTGTGTGACTGTGCAGGATGTCGGTGAGCCAAGCGTCCAGGTGAAACTGCAGGTAAAAAACCCGGACAGCGGTGAAGTCAAACCTGTGGCGTTTACCATCAGTGCAAACAAGTTCAGAGTCCTCTTGAATGGTGAGCCAGTTTACTTCCACTTCCAGCCTCTGTACAGGTACACTTGTGTGGATGTATGTTTGTATGTGTACATGCATGCACATGTGTATATGTTTGAATGTGTGTGTGTGTGTAATATATGTCTGTGTGTTGGTGTGCGTGTGTGTGAGAGAGGTAGCGTGCATGTGTGAGAGTGAGTGTGTGTATATATGTGAACGTGTGTGTGTGTATGTGTGTGTGTGTGTACGAGACAGCAAGCTATTTTAAATTTGTGCCAAGTGTTGTTGCTTTTTATATTATTTTTTATTAGACACCATTCTTACTGACATTGAACTGCTGCTTTATTTCCAGAGCTGCGGCAAGCCAACACCATGATGGAAAACCTCAAAACATGAGAGACAGACAGAGACGGAGAGAGAGAGAGTGGGTGTCTGTTAATGTATAAATGACTGTGTGTGTATAAAATGGGTCCTTGAAAGTATGCAGGATTAAACCTGCTATGTGTTTGAATGAGGCGTGAACAGTTTGTGGGAGTTGGTGTGAATAGTCGTTATGGTGCATGGTTGTATGGTGTGCACAGAACGCGCCCAGATGACAGCAGTTTCATGTGGCACCAGCCATGTCAGTGCTGTAAATTCACTACTTTGGTGGATATTCCAAAAGATGCTATAAAAAGCTATTCACTCAGTAGAAACACATGAGAGTGCAGTGAGTCTGTTCCAGAGTGGAGAAAACACCAAAAGCGATGAACAGTTTGTGGGGCTGGTGTGAACAGTTTGTTTGCACAAAGGTTGTGTATCTGTACATTTGTAGAACGGACAATTTATTGGCGCAATTGTAAATTTGTAAAACTACATTTGTAGAACGGACAATTTATTGGCACAATTGTAAATTTGTAAAACTAACGCATGTGTACGGGATTTCTCAGTTTGCAGGAGTGTGTGTGTGTGTGTGTGTATGCGTGTGTGTGTGTTTTCTTGCATGCATGTGTATGGGATTTCTCAGTTTGCAGGAGTGTGTGTGTGTGTGTGTGTGTGTGTGTGTGTTCTTGCATGCATGTGTATGGGATTTCTCAGTTTGCAGGTGTGTGTGTGTGTGTGTGTGTGTGTGTGTGTGTGTGTGTGTGTGTGTGTGTGCGTGGTCTTGCATGCATGTGTATGGGATTTCTCAGTTTGCAGGAGTGTGTGTATGTGTGTGTGCATGTGTGTGTGTTCTTGCATGCATGTGTATGGGATTTCTCAGTTTGCAGGAGTGTGTGTGTATGTGTGTGTGCGGTGTGTGTGTGTTCTTGCATGCATGGTATGGGATTTCTCAGTTTGCAGGATGTGTGTGTGTGTGTGTGTGTGGTGTGTGTGTTCTTGCATGCATGTGTATGGGATTTCTCAGTTTGCAGGTGTGTGTGTGTGTGTGTGTGCGTGTGTGTGTGTGTTCTTGCATTCATGTGTATGGGATTTCTCAGTTTGCAGGAGTGTGTGTGATGTGTGTGTGCGTGTGTGTGTGTGTTCTTGCATGCATGTGTATGGGATTTTCTCAGTTTGCAGAGTGTGTGTGGTGTGTGTGTGTGTTCTTGCATGCATGTGTATGGGATTTCTCAGTTTGCAGGAGTGTGTGTGTGTGTGTTCTTGCATGCATGTGTATGGGATTTCTCAGTTTGCAGGAGTGTGTGTGTGTGTGTGTGTGTGTGTGGTGTGTGTGTTGCATGCATGTGTATGGGATTTCTCAGTTTGCAGGAGTGTGTGTGTGCGACGGGACCATGAGAGGACACAAAACTGATTACAAGCTAATAGATTTTAAACTTTTTAATCATGAATTGTTTATCAGTTTCAGTCTCCCATATAAACATTCTTAACATCCTGCATCTTGTCAAATTTGTATTGAAAGTCTCAACTTCTGTGTCTGGTCTGTCTCTCTCTCACACACACACATGTACACTCTCTCTCTCTTTCTGTCTGTTCTCTCTCTCTCTCTCTCTCTCTCTCTCTCTCACACACACACACACAGAGGCAAATGCTGTGTGCATGACCTCACACATATGTTCTGTAGATGTGCACATGTAGGCCAATGTGAATGAGCATGAACATGTACACATAATGTTCTGCAGGAGATGTGCACAAATGTAGGCCAAAGTGAATGAGCATGAACATGTACACATAATGTTCTGCAGGAGATGTGCACAAATGTAGGCCAAAGTAAATGAGCATGAACATGTACACATAATGTTCTGCAGGAGATGTGCACAAATGTAGGCCAAAGTGAATGAGCATGCACATGTACACATAATGTTCTGCAGGAGATGTGCACAAATGTAGGCCAAAGTAAATGAGCATGAACACAATGTTCTGCAGCAGACCTACACAGCACCAAGACACCTGAGACTGCATATTCAAGATGTGCAGAAGTTACCAACATTGTTTATTCTAATTAGAAAATGTTTGTATTCTCTAACTAAAATACACATCCTTTTTAACCTCTGGCGCCTTTTAGATCTTGTGTCAGAACGCTAGCAGTTTCAGAATTCTGCACAACTCGTGTGTTTTCACCGACATGCATCACATCAAAAACTAACAACAAAAGAAGCAAACACTCTGCTCCCTAAACCCTTTCAGCCCTGCAACCAACATTGCCTAGGCACCACAGTCCACTGAGGGACAGTCCACTGAGGGACACAGTCCACTGAGGGACACAGTCCACTGAGGGACACAGTCCACTGAGGGACACAGTCCACTGAGGGACACAGTCCACTGAGGGACACAGTCCAGGGGACACAGTCCACTTGGAGGGACACAGTCCATTGAGGGACACAGTCCACTGAGGGACACAGTCCATGAGGGACACAGTCCACTGAGGGACACAGTCCATCTGAGGGACACAGTCCACTGAGGGACACAGTCCACTGAGGGACACAGTCCACTGAGGGACACAGTCCATTGAGGGACACAGTCCACGAGGGACCAGTCCTGAGGGACACAGTCCACTGAGGGACACAGTCCACTGAGGACACATCCCTGAGTGACACAGTCCATTGAGGGACACAGTCCATGAGGGACACAGTCCACTGAGGGACACAGTCCACTGAGACACAGTCCATTGAGGACGTCCACTGACACGTCCACTGAGTGACACAGTCCACTGAGGGACACAGTCCACTGCATATGGACACGTCCACTGAGCACAGTCCACTGAGTGACCAGTCCACAGGAACAGCCACTAGTGACACAGTCCACTGTACAGCCATAGGACACAGTCCACTGAACAGCCATGAGGACAGTCCACATGATACAGCCACTAGTGCACAGTCCACTGAGTACAAGTCCACTGAGTGACACAGTCCACAGTGACACAGTCCACTGAGTGACACAGTCCACTGATACAGCCCACTGAGTGACACAGTCCACAGTGAGTACAGCCCACTAAGGACACAGTCCACAGTGATACAGCCCACTGAGTGACACAGTCCACAGTGATACAGCCCACTAGCGACACAGTCCATGAGGGACACAGTCCACTGAGTGACCCAGTCCACTGAGGGACACAGTCCACTGAGGGACACAGTCCACTGAGGGACACAGTCCACTGAGACACCATCCACTGAGGGACAGTCCACAGTGTCACACCGTCCACTGAGTCACACAGTCCACTGAGTGACAGTCCAGTCACACTGTCCATTTAGTGACACAGTCCACTGAGTCACACTGTCCATTTAGTGACCCAGTCCACAGTGATACAGCCCACTAAGTGACACAGTCCACAGTGATACAGCCCACTAAGCGACACAGTCCACAGTGATACAGCCCACTGAGCGACACAGTCCACAGTGATACAGCCCACTGAGCGACAGTGATACAGCCCACTAAGCGACACAGTCCACAGTGATACAGCCCACTGAGCGACACAGTCCACAGTGATACAGCCCACTGAGGACACAGTCCACAGTGATACAGCCCACTAAGCGACACAGTCCACAGTGATACAGCCCACTGAGCGACACAGTCCCACAGTGATACAGCCCACTGAGCGACACAGTCCACAGTGATACAGCCCACTGAGCGACAGATACAGTCCGACTAAGCGACACAGTCCACAGTGATACAGCCCACTGAGCGACACAGTCCACAGTGATACAGCCCACTGAGTGACACAGCCCACTGACACTGTCCACTGAGTGATACAGTCCACTGTCCACTGAGTTGAGACACTGTCCACTGAGTTGAGACACTGTCCACTGAGTTGAGACACAGTCCGCTGAGTGCCAGAGTCTGCTGACTGACACAGTCCACTGACGGCTACAGTCCGCTGGCTGCCGCTGTCCTCTGAGTGCCACTGTCCACCTACACCCCAGCGCTGCTCAGTCAGAGAATTGGGATTTAAAAAGAAATCTGAAACAAGAATGACTGCTGCATTCTATGACAAGATCCAAACACAGAAAAGGTTAAAAAACAACAAAACAAACGCTATTAAGACAAAAACACAATCTGCAAATTTTGGGGGTAATCCCCTTTGTCAAGCTACAAAACGGCACTCCAGCAACAGTTAAATGGTGAAAAACGATGAAAAGCTAATCATTTATATGTTTTGGTCAAGTGCTTGGGAGAATCTAAGTTGTTTAAGTGTCGTTTTGTAGCTTGACAAATGGGGTCACCCTCAAAATGTGCAGACTTGTGTTTTTGTCCTAACAAACAGCGTTCCTTTGAACCTTTTCTGGGTTCAGTTGGAGAAAGATGACTGCAGGACGTTGCCAAGCTGCAGAGCATAGTGAATACAAAATCTTTTATTCCTTCAATAGACGATCTTCGGAAATCCAGGGGACTGCACTCGGTAAGTGCCTACTGTGTATATACAGGTCCATGCCTGCGGTATAGCACAGAGTAGGCACGCTTTTGTTGGGGGTACAATGAGCACGTGGGCAAGATGACGGATACCCGTAAACAAAGGCAGAAAAGGCATCAGAAATGCCGATCAAGCGCTCACTGTTCGTGGGGAACATGCAGATCGGATAGTAGGTTCCCCCAGCTGGTAGTCTAGTAGACATTATAATAGGTCCATGCCTGAAGATCTAAAATTGTTGCAGATCGGCTCTTCTCAGCTGCTGCCTCCATTCAGGGGACTTCACTCTCCCAGAGTAAGAAAACACTGGCAAATTATCTTTGCCTGTTATTTCTGGAAATCGTCTATTCTTCAGTTGGAGAAAGACAACTGCAGGACGTTGCCAAGCTGCAGAGCACAGTGAATAAAAAATCCTTTATCCCTTCAATTCTTATCACCTCGCAGGGTCCAACAACTTGTACAATTTTCTGTCACGTCCGGTCTTTCACTAAGTTGCTGTGCTACAGCTTGATGGCAAAAACATGGCAGCCACTCCTCGGGGGTTTCCCGCGGAAGATTAACTGTCATGTTCTGATTGGCTGAAGCGCTGGGGTGACTGGCAGCCTGCCACTCTGCACAGAAATGATTCTGTCGGCACGGCGACTTATCTCCACCAGCACCCCTTCAGGGCCAGCCGGCCAATCCACGAGTCTATCAAACCAAACTCGTTCTGCAGGGGGAGCCACCGTTTACAAGTCCACTTTGATTGTCAGGGTGAGCCATGACACTGAGATCCAGGCAAGACAAGGCCGTGGTTGTGTCGGCGTTTGTCACTCCAGCAGATCCCTGTCCTGTCTTCTGGCCTCCTGGGGGACAGAGAGAGGGGTTTACACAGCGAGTGGCGACAGACGGTGTTTACACAGCGAGTGGCAACAGATGGTGTTTACACAGCGAGTGGCAACAGACTGTGTTTACACAGCGATTGGCAACAGATGGTGTTTACACAGCGAGTGGCAACAGACGGTGTTTACACAGCGAGTGGCAACAGATGGTGTTTACACAGCGAGTGGCAACAGAGAGAGGGGTTTACACAGTGAGTGGCAACAGACGGTGTTTACACAGCGAGTGGCAACAGAGAGAGGGGTTTACACAGCGAGTGGCAACAGACGGTGTTTACACAGCGAGTGGCAACGAGAGAGGGGTTTACACAGCGAGTGGCAACAGACGGTGTTTACACAGCGATTGGCAACAGACGGTGTTTACACAGCGATTGGCAACAGACGGTGTTTACACAGCGAGTGGCAACAGAACGGTGTTTACACAGCGAGTGGCAACAGACGGTGTTTACACAGCGAGTGGCAACAGAGAGAGGGGTTTACACAGCGAGTGGCAACAGACGGTGTTTACACAGCGAGTGGCAACAGAGAGGGGGGCGTTTACACAGCGAGTGGCAACAGACGGTGTTTACACAGCGAGTGGCAACAGAGAGAGGGGTTTACACAGCGAGTGGCGACAGAGAGAGGGGTTTACACAGCGAGTGGCAACAGATGGTGTTTACACAGCGAGTGGCAACAGAGAGAGGGGTTTACACAGCAGTGGCAACAGAGAGAGGGGTTTACACAGTGAGTGGCAACAGACGGTGTTTACACAGCGAGTGGCAACAGAGAGAGGGGTTTACACAGCGAGTGGCAACAGACGGTGTTTACACAGGAGTGGCAACAGAGAGAGGGGTTTACACAGCGAGTGGCGACAGAGAGAGGGGTTTACACAGCGAGTGGCGACAGAGAGAGGGGTTTACACAGCGAGTGGCGACAGAGAGAGGGGTTTACACAGCGAGTGGCGACAGAGAGAGGGGTTTACACAGCGAGTGGCAACAGACGGTGTTTACACAGCGAGTGGCGACAGACAGTGTTTACACAGCGATTGGCAACAGACAGTGTTTACACAGCGAGTGGTGACAGAGAGAGGGGTTTACACAGTGAGTGGCGACAGAGAGAGGGGTTTACACAGCGAGTGGCGACAGACGGTGTTTACACAGCGAGTGGCAACAGAGAGAGGGTTTACACAGCGAGTGGCAACAGACGGTGTTTACACAGCGAGTGGCAGAAAAAGGACAAGACAGAAAGAGCAAGACAAGGCAGAAAAAGGACAAGGCAGAAAAAGCAAGAGGACTAGGTACAAAAAGGACAAGGCAGAAAGAGCAAGAGGACTAGGTACAAAAAGGACAAGTCAGAAAGCGCAAGATGACTAGGCAGAAAAAGGACTAGGCAGAAATAGGACAGGGCAGAAAGAGCAAGACAAGGCAGAAAAAGGACAAGGCAGAAAAGGACAAGGCAGAAAGAGCAAGAGGACAAGGCAGGACATTAAAATCAAATGAGTGGTAGTGCTCGGTTTTTAAGGTCAAAAACGGGTACACAAGGGACAGAAAAAAAAAGGGAACTGTAAAATGAACAGGAGTAAAATAAAATTTTGTGGGTCTTTTTACAGGGCAACACACCTCCCCCAGTATTGCATGAAGCATGTTTGTAATGTATAACTTACTGGTTGAAAATTTGGTTTGTTCACAGGTTAAACCCAATGACGCTTTCCTTTCCCCTTTCCACCGAATTATTTGTAAACCCCAGCAGGGGTCTTAGGTTAATGCGGGGTTAGGTTGGGGGTTGGTTTTTGAGGTTAGGTTCTTACAGTTGGGGAGGCTGACGCGTTAGGTTGGGTGCGAACACTTTCCACCACTTTGGTCACCACAGTGGCTGAGGTTACGACGGGCCCCAGAATTTGTTGGGCTGTTAAGGCAAGGCAGCTCAGAGGAGGTCGGAGGTAAGCAGAGCCGGGTTGGGTAACAGACCCACCTCCACCCCGGGCCCGGGACGCGCAGCTCCTCCTCGTCGTCCAGGCTCCGCCATCCTCTTTGTAGCTGTCCACAGAGTGAGAACTCATTTACCACAACCACTACAGACCCACCTATTCAACCTCCTACACCCCAGTTTCACTCTGTCTACCAGATGCTCACGACCACCTGCTTACCCCCAGCTTCACTCTGTTACACCCCCAGCTTCCTACTGTCTACCCAGTTACTGCTACACCCCCAGCTTCACTCTTCACCAATAACTGTCTACACCCCCAGCTTCACTAACTGCTCTACACCCCCAGCTTCACTACTGTCTACACCCCCAGCTTTACTGTCTACACCCCCAGCTTCACTACTGTCTACACCCCCAGCTTCACTAACTGTCTACACCCCCAGCTTCACTAACTGTCTACACCCCCAGCTTACTAACTGTCTACACCCCCAGCTTCACTAACTGTCTACACCCCCAGCTTTACTGTCTACACCCCCAGCTTCACTCTTTACTGTCTACACCCCCAGCTTTACTGTCTACACCCCCAGCTTCACTCTATACTGTCTACACCCCCAGCTTCACTACTGTCTACACCCCCAGCTTCACTACTGTCTACACCCCCAGCTTCACTACTGTCTACACCCCCAGCTTCACTACTGTCTACACCCCCAGCTTCACTACTGTCTACACCCCCAGCTTCACTACTGTCTACACCCCCAGCTTCTACTGTCTACACCCCCAGCTTCACTAACTGTCTACACCCCCAGCTTCACTAACTGTCTACACCCCCAGCTTCACTAACTGTCTACACCCCCAGCTTCACTAACTGTCTACACCCCCAGCTTCACTAACTGTCTACACCCCCAGCTTCACTAACTGTCTACACCCCCAGCTTCACTAACTGTCTACACCCCCAGCTTCACTGTCTACACCCCCAGCTTCACTAACTGTCTACACCCCCAGCTTCACTAGTCTACACCCCCATTTACTGTCTACACCCCCAGCTTCTACTGTCTACACCCCCAGCTTCACTACTGTCTACACCCCCAGCTTCACTAACTGTCTACACCCCCAGCTTCACTAACTGTCTACACCCCCAGCTTTACTGTCTACACCCCCAGCTTCACTAACTGTCTACACCCCCAGCTTCACTAACTGTCTACACCCCCAGCTTACAAACTGTCTACACCCCCAGCTTCACTAACTGTCTACACCCCCAGCTTTACTGTCTACACCCCCAGCTTCACTAACTGTCTACACCCCCAGCTTCACTAACTGTCTACACCCCCAGCTTCACTAACTGTCTACACCCCCAGCTTTACTGTCTACACCCCCAGCTTATAACTGTCTACACCCCCAGCTTCACTAACTGTCTACACCCCCAGCTTCACTGTCTACACCCCCAGCTTCACTAACTGTCTACACCCCCAGCTTCACTAACTGTCTACACCCCCAGCTTCACTAACTGTCTACACCCCCAGCTTCACTAACTATCTACGCCCCCAGCTTCATTCTTTGCCAAGGAAGGGCAGCAAGAGCTTGACATCTGACTTATTTGATACTGCTGCACGGCCTAGCTAGCGATTCCACAGACACAGACTGCCCAGCACAAAATGGTAGCACTTGCTGTCAGGTTTTACTGGCTTAAAAACATTGAAATAAAACACAAAAACATCTGAAACATGAATGACTGCTAGCGTTCTAAAACAAGATCCAAACACATAAAAGATTCCAAAGAACGCTTATTTATTATGACACAGACACACAGTCTGCAAATTTTGGGGGTAATCCCCTTCATTAAGCAACAAAACGACACTTAAACAACAGCCAAACGGTTAAAAATGATAAACATTTATTAAGAACAATGAAAACTGAGTAAGTCATCTCATTTTTCATCATTTTTTTAAAACTTAAACAACAGCTAAATGGTTAAAAATGATGAAACATTGATTAAAAACAATGAAAAATGAGATGGCTTACTCATTTTTCATCATTTTTTAAACTGTTTAACTGTTCTTTAAGTGTCGTTTTGTCGCTTGATGAAGGGGATTACCCCGAAAATGTGCGGACTGTGTGACCATGTCATAATAAATAAGCGTTCTTTTGAATCTTTTATGCGTTTGGATCTTAAAAACATTGATTTTGAACAGGATGAGAAATTGAGTGAAAAATGTCAAACAAATCAACAAATGCCTGACAACTTTCAGTGTCTTTCCTGTCACTTGCAGCACACACACAGACTCCTAAGCCGTCCAGCGACGGTCAGTGTTGAGAGGAGGAAGGGTGGGTCTTGAGAGCCGATGGAAATGATGCCAGGGCTGAAGCTGTGGTCAGGAGCAGGGCAGACCGTTGCACAGTAACGGCGTTGGACAGAACAAGGCAGGCTGTGAACACAGAAACTGGACTGCTGGTGGGCACTCACACTTCACTCTCCGGGTTGTTGTCCTGGTTGCGACACCTCTCCAGCTTCTTCTGGATGGGGCCGATGAGCTCCCTGGGGATGGCCTTGTCCTGCTTCTGCATGTGCTTGATGCCTGCAACACGCCTCACCCTCACAGCCACACGTCTGACAGCACTGAGCTACACTCTACATGTAACTGCTATATGTCTGATGCCCGCAACACGCCTCACCCTAAACAGCCATCTACATTCTAAAACCAGGCACTGAGCTAACCACTCTTCATGGTAACTGCAAATTAATGTCTGGGATGCCTGTAACACATCTCACCCTCACAGCCATCATTCTGACAGCACTGAGCTACACTCTACATGTAACTGTTATATGTCTGATGCCTGTAACACATCTCACCCTCATAGCCACTCTTCTGACAGCACTGAGCTACACTCTACATGTAACTGCTATGTGTCTGATGCCTGTAACACATCTCACCCTCACAGCCACACGTTTGACAGCACTGAGCTACACTCTACATGTAACTGCTATATGTCTGATGCCTGCAACACGCCCCACCCTCACAGCCACACGTCTGACAGCACTGAGCTACACTCTACATGTAACTGCTATATGTCTGATGCCTGCAACACGCCTCACCCTCACAGCCACACGTCTGACAGCACAGAGCTACACTCTACATGTAACTGCTATGTGTCTGATGCCTGTAACACATCTCACCCTCACAGCCACACGTCTGACAGCACTGAGCTACATTCTACATGTAACTGCTATGTGTCTCAGTGATGCCTGTAACACATCTCACCCTCACAGCCCCATGTCTGACAGCACTGAGCTACACTCTACATGTAACTGCTATGTATAGCTGTACATGCAGGACGGGTGGGTGGGTAGGGGCTGTTTGTACTTGATTGCTATCAATGCCTTTCGGTAGTTTTAGCTTGCGAGAGCTTACATGTAGGCACTGCAGATCTAGCGCTGTGAACATGCAAGGTTTTGCTTGGACATTTTTATGCACCATCTATAAATATTCATTCATTCATTCACTCTTTCTTGTTTTGTTTTTTCCAGTACTTCTTTGTCCCTTACAGGAAATCCGGTCGCCTTACCTGGGCAAGGCATAGCTGCCGCAAGAGCAGCGCTACCCATTCCTACCACTAGCATCAGTGTGCACGGTACTTTGGGGTCCAAACAACCGCATGGCTGCCAGTGTTGGCGATTTTTAACGCGGCTGCATGTGAATGCACGCAGGGGCTGTAGGGACACCGTAAGAGAGTCTGCGCTGCAAGCTGACTGCATCCAGTTACCAATGGTGCCAACTGACTGTCCCCTGCACTTTGGGCAGAATGACTGGGATCTTTTGCACGCAGCTGCAGTAACACCAGGGAGGAAGAAATGCCAAAATCAAAACAAGAGTCAGCACAGAAAGTTGACCCTGGACCGATGGAGAAGAAAATTCTTCCGCCTCTCCCGCTGGAGATAGCAACCTGCGACCTTCCAGTGACGACAGTCTTCCGGCGCTCTAGCACCAGGCTATTCCCAGCCCTCTCGTCTTCCGTCACCTTACGTGTCACTTGCTCGTCTTCCTCTCCGGCAGCCACATGCTCATTTTTTTTTTAAATTGGGGGGTGGTGGGTGGAGGCATGTTTTGGTTGCTGCAGTTGTTTTTGCCAGTTTTGGTAGGAGGCAGTGGCTTCTTTCATGTGTTTCCTTCTTCCTTGATGGGGGTCGCTCGCTCACTTTCTTTCCTTCTTCCTTGATGGGGGTCGCTTGCTTTCGTTCCTTGCTTTTGGAGGACAGCTGGGGAGGGGTCAGCTGCTCCCGTCCTGCATGTCAGACACAGACCTACACTGCATGTCTGACCCAGACCTACACTGCATGTCTGACCCAGACCTACACTGCATGTCTGACCCAGACCTACACTGCATGTCTGACCCAGACCCACACTGCATGTCTGACCCAGACACACACTGCATGTTGGACACAGACCCACACTCCACTGCATGTCAGACAGGCCCACACTGCATGTCAGACACAGACCTACACTGCATGTCAGACACAGACCCACACTGCATGTCAGACACAGACCCACACTGCATGTCAGACACAGACCCACACTGCACGTCGAACACAGACCCACACTGCACGTCGGACACAGACCCATACTGCATGTCGGACACAGACCCACACTGCATGTCGGACACAGACCCACACTGCATGTTGGACAGTCCCACACTGCATGTGAGACCCAGGCTGCATGTTGGACCCAGACCCACACTGCATGCAGGACACAGACCCGCACTCCCAGCATCGCCATCAGCCACCTTCCTCCAAACTCTGCCAGAGATGGTTACGTTACTGAAGGGGCACTCTTCATCTCCACAGAACTGTCTACCAACCCTGCCAGCGCTGCCGAAAGGTTTGGGTACCAACAAGGCTGTGGAAGGGACACATCGTCCAAGCACACATGTCAAACACAAGGCATGTCCACCCCAGGTAGAAAGAAAGAGTTCCGTCTCAATTCAAGCGATTTTGGTTTAATTGTGCTAGCATAAGCAACGTGGACAGTTATCAAAGATACTCATGATACAATTTGAGCTGACTGTTACAAACTCACTGCCATTTGAACATCAACACAAAAATGTCCTTTAGCTGACAATTTTTCGAGACCTATGACGTAATCAACCGTGGCAGTGGTTGGGGGAAGGATGTGATAAACCAGTGTTTGGAGTTTGACACGGACTATGCAAGATCAACCTTCATGTTTCTGGAAGCAGGATAGCTCAGTGGTTAGAGCGTCGGATTCATGATTGAAAGGTCGCGGGTTCAAATCCCTGCAGGAGCAGCGGCATAATCTTTTTCCCCAGGGTCAACTTTCCGTGCTGACTTTTATTTCGGCATCCGTTCCACCCCCGTGTTACCGCAGTAGCACGTCAAAGATCCCAGTCATTCTGCCAAAAGTGCAGGTGGCAGGTTACAGCTAAACATGCATACACCCTACGTATGTGGCTTTGAATGAAGTGACACTGTAACCTGGTGCATGGTTGAATGGTGTACACGAACTTGCGCCGAAACGGCAGCATTTCACGTGGCACCAGCCACGCAACAACCACAGAGCGCTACCAGTACACCACTTCCGTGGATATTAATAATACGCGCTATAAAAGGATACAGCCACTCATTCACAATCACATGCCAATGTGCGCAGTGAGTCTGCTTGAGAGCAGATAATAGCGCTATATAAAAGCTATCAATAATAATAATAAAAGATGAACCCTGATGTCTGTGGTGAAGAAGAAGATGTGAACGTACGTCTTAACTGGTAGATGCATCTTTTGATGTCCTCTGGTGGCGACCCAGCCATCAGCACTTCTGTCACGTATCTGCAAGACATGCCAGTCCCCTCACATCTTGTGACACCTGACAGTGTGACACTTGACATGGCATACTGACATTTGTTATGACATACTATGACACTTGGCATCTTATTTGACATGACAATGTGGCACTTGACACGGCGTGCCACTTGACATGACATAGTGTGACACCTGATATTGTGTGCCTCTTGACACTGCATAAATACATGAGACAGCATAGTCTGACACTTGACCTGACATAGTATGACACTTGGCATGGCACATTATGACACCTGACCTGGCATAGTGACGTTTGAACTGACATGGCACTTGACATCACAGAGTCAAACATTGTTATCTTCATCACTGGTTGAAGAGGATGAGCCCAAAGCAGCATATGGTTCTGTGCTGAGCTGTAAGCCCCACCTCCCACCGGTACAGTCCCACAAGCTTTCTGCCAGACCAGCAGCCGGTAGTGGGGTGAGCTGTAAGCCCCACCTCCCACCGGTACAGTCCCACAAGCTTTCTGCCAGACCAGCAGCCGGTAGTGGGGTGAGCTGTAAGCCCCACCTCCCACCGGTACAGTCCCACAAGCTTTCTGCCAGACCAGCAGCCGGTAGTGGGGTGAGCTGTAAGCCCCACCTCCCACCGGTACAGTCCCACAAGCTTTCTGCCGACCAGCAGCCGGTAGTGGGGTGAGCTGTAAGCCCCACCTCCCACCGGTACAGTCCCACAAGCTTTCTGCCAGACCAGCAGCCGGTAGTGGGGTGAGCTGTAAGCCCCACCTCCCACCGGTACAGTCCCACAAGCTTTCTGCCGACAGCAGCCGGTGTGGGTGAGCTGTAAGCCCCACCTCCCACCGGTACAAGTAGTGTGGTGAGCTGTAAGCCCCACCTCCCACCGGTACAGTAGTGTGGTGAGCTGTAAGCCCCACCTCCCACCGGTACAGTAGTGTGGTGAGCTGTAAGCCCCACCTCCCACCGGTACAGTAGTGTGGTGAGCTGTAAGCCCCACCTCCCACCGGTACAGTAGTGTGGTGAGCTGTAAGCCCCACCTCCCACCGGTACAGTAGTGGGGTGAGCTGTAAGCCCCACCTCCCACCGGTACAGTCCCACAAGTGGCGACTGGTGGACAGCAAGGTGATTTCAGTCTGACTCCAGCATTCAGGTCAATGTAGTTTGCCTCATTTGACTGCAACCAACATCTTTTATCATCGCTGTGTGTGTGTGTGTGTGTGTGTCTCTCTCTCTCTCTCTCTCTCTCTCTCTCTCTCTCTCTCTCTCTCTCTCTCTCTCTCCACACACACACACACACACACACACACACACACACATATACTGACAGGGAAACACAAACACACACCTGTCCATGTTGATGGCCTCCTTGCTCCCACTGTACATGATGCCTGACAAAGCAATCTGAAAACACACCAACGCACCATCACTCTCAAAGAACAAGCCCTGACAAAGCAGTCTGAAACACACACCATCACTCTCACAGCCACGACAAAGCAGTCTGAAACACACACCATCACTCTCAAAGAACACGCCCTGACGAAGCAGTCTGAAACACACACCATCACTCTCAAAGCCCCAGCCCCGACAAAGCAGTCTGAAACACACACCATCACTCTCAAAGCCCCAGCCCCGACAAAGCAGTCTGAAACACACACCATCATTCTCAAAGCCCCAGCCCTGACAAAGTAGTCTGAAACACAGACAAACTATCACTCTCAAAGCCCCAGCCCCGACAAAGCAGTCTGATACACACACCATCACTCTCACGGCCCCGACAAAGCAGTCTGATACACACACCATCACTCTCACAGCCCCGACAAAGCAGTCTGATACATACACCATCACTCTCACAGCCACGACAAAGCAGTCTGATACACACACCATCACTCTCACAGCCCCGACAAAGCAGTCTGATACACACACCATCACTCTCACAGCCCCAGCCCCGACAAAGCAGTCTGAAACACACACCATCACTCTCACAGCCATGACAAAGCAGTCTGAAACACACACCATCACTCTCACAGCCCCGACAAAGCAGTCTGAAACACACACCATCACTCTCACAGCCCCGACAAAGCAGTCTGAAACACACACCATCACTCTCACAGCCCCGACAAAGCAGTCTGAAACACACACCATCACTCTCACAGCCCCAACAAAGCAGTCTGATACACACACCATCACTCTCAAAGCCCCAGCCCTGACAAAGCAGTCTGAAACACAAACACACACCATCACTCTCAAAGCCCTAGCCCTGACAAAGCAGTCTGATACACAAACACACACAATCACTCTCACAGCCCCAGCCCTGACAAAGCAGTCTGAAACACAAACACACACCATCACTCTCACAGTCCAGCCCTGACAAAGCAGTCTGAAACACAAACACACACCATCACTCTCAAAGCCCCAGCCCAAACAAAAACATATGCTTTTTATTTTTGTAATCCTTATAGTTATATCCCACCCCCTACCCTACCCAGCCCACTGCTGTGCAGCTTAGCACTCACTGTGATTATCATTGTGTGAACTGTGAACACCAGAAGAGTGAATGCATGAGATAGCAGCCAGTACCTAAAAATGTTGACTGGACCCAACACGATCATGAAACAATCTTCTCACCAAAGTTGGCCGGTGAGGGTTAGATGTCTGAAAAGAATGCCTGAATTTCACCTCTCTTATGCAGCACATGCACACAGGTGCCTACACACACACACACACACACACACACACACACACACACACTCACACATACACACACACACATTCTCTCTCTCACACATAAACACACTCACACACATGTACACATGCCAGTACACAGTCTAGCTTACACACATACACACACACACACACACACACACACACACACACACACATGTACACAGGCCAATACACATTCCAGCTTACACACACACACACACACACACACACACACACACACACACACAACAAGATGATGCATTGTGTCAGTGAGGAAAAGCACTGAGCGCCATGAGCAAAGCAGCAGATGAGTGGCCCACTCGTCAGTGAGGAGCAAAGCACTGAGCCAGCACACAAAACCTCTGTGGGGGCCCAGCAAAAGGGAAAAGGCAGCAGCTACGGGTAGCCCAGCACAGGGCAGACAAGGACACAGCACTACCGTGGGGCCCAGCACAAGGACAAGGACAGCAGCACTACCGGTGAGGGCCCAGCACAGGCAGAAAAGGGACACAGCACTCCTGGAGGGTCCCAGCACAAGGACGGACAGCAGCACTACCGGTGATGGTCCCAGCACAGGGCAGACAAGGACACAGCACTACCTGTGAGGGTCCCAGCACAAGGACAAGGACAGCAGCACTACCGGTGATGGTCCCAGCACAGGGCCAAGGACACAGCACTACCTGTGAGGGTCCCAGCACAAGGACAAGGACACAGCACTACCGTGATGGTCCCAGCACAGGGCGACAAGGACACAGCACTACCTGTGAGGGTCCCAGACAAGGACAAGGACACAGCACTACCGTGAGGTCCCAGACAGACAGCAGCACTACCTGTGAGGTCCCAGACAAGGACAAGGACAGCAGCACTACCTGTGAGGTCCCAGACAAGCACAGCACTACCTGTGAGGTCCCAGACAGGGAGGACAAGGACAGCAGCACTACCTGTGAGGGTCCCAGACAGGGAGACAAGGACACAGCACTACCTGTGAGGGTCCCAGACAGGGAGGACAAGGACACAGCACTACCTGTGAGGGTCCCAGACAGGGAGGACAAGGACAGCAGCACTACCTGTGAGGGTCCCAGACAGGGAGGACAAGGACAGCAGCACTACCTGTGAGGGCGCGAAGATCAAGACGAGGTCCGTCATCAAACATCGGTCAATGTATTCCTCAGCATTTTTCCGCAAACGCTCTGCATCATCCAGCTCAGTGAAGCGTGTCTGAAATACACAGTACTTTACACTCTCATGCACACTGTGGAACATCCACTTTACACTCTCATACACACTGTGGAACACCCACTTTACACTCTTCATGCACACTGTGGAACACCCACTTTACACTCTCATACACACTGTGGAACACCCACTTTACAATCTTCATGTACACTGTGGAACACCCACTTTACACTCTTCATGCACACGGTGGAACACCCACTTTACAATCTTCATGCACACTGTGGAACACCCACTTTACACTTTCATGCACACTGTGGAACACCCACTTTACACTTTCATGCACACTGTGGAACAGCCACTTTACACTCTCATGGACACTGTGGAACACCCACTTTACACTCTCATGGACACTGTGGAACAACCACTTTACACTCTCATGGACACTGTGGAACAGCCACTTTACACTCTCAGGCACACTGTGGAACAGCCACTTTACACTCTCATGGACACTGTGGAACACCCACTTTACACTTTCATGCACACTGTGGAACAGCCACTTTACACTCTCATGGACACTGTGGAACAGCCACTTTACACTCTCATGGACACTGTGGAACAACCACTTTACACTCTCATGGACACTGTGGAACACCCACTTTACACTCTCAGGCACACTGTGGAACAGCCACTTTACACTCTCATAGACACTGTGGAACACCCACTTTACACTCTCAGGCACACTGTGGAACACCCACTTTACACTCTCAGGCACACTGTGGAACAGCCACTTTACACTCTCATGGACACTGTGGAACACCCACTTTACACTCTCATGCACACTGTGGAACGCCCACTTTACACTCATGCACACTGTGGAACAGCCACTTTACACTCTCCTGCACACTGTGGAACGCCCACTTTACACTCTCATGCAGAGTCCAGTCTTAAAGGGAACCTGAAGACACAAGTTTGAATCAAAATATACACAGGTTTCCATCCACCTGCTTTGCATGGTTCTTCTTTCAATATTTATGCGACCGACTTGTGGGGGGTTGCTTCAATTTCAAACTGGACCTCCACAGGGTTCAGCCCACACTCGTTCACTCTCTACCGGTGAAGAGCAGAAGAGGTTCGCTGGTGACGTAAGACACACACTCTGGCCTCGTTCATGTCACAAACACACAATACCAAACTCAAAACAGCAGCACTCAAGGCCATGTTTTTGTAACTTTAAAACATCAGCCAAAAATGAGCCAAATTTTGCATGCCACGCATCGAGCATAGCGTTTGTCCAGTTTATCATTTAGAACCCCCTCCTGGTATGTACTGTTCTTTAACCAGCGGTCTTGGAACGAACATTTTACAGGCATCTTCACTGTTAGCTCAGGTTCTTGCACAGTTCAATTTTTAATTTTGCAACCAAAATGGCTGACCCAGAAGTTACTGAGTAATTTCACGACTGTGATTTCGGCTGCATGTGATCTAAATGAACATGGAGGAAAGCACTGTCTGCCTCAGACATCGTCTCAACCTATGTCCAAATAATTTTGAAATTCAGTAAATGTGTGGAACCATCCAGCGTCAGTGACTCGGAAAAAAGACAGACTTTTATAACTACCCATGTGTGTTTTTAGTATTAGCTAGACTTTTAAGGACCATGATGCAAGTATAAGGACTTGTAAGGCCTTACTTGGCAAATTCAATTTGTAAGTACTTGTAAGCTCCCATAATGACCCTACGAACCTTGATTTTTATTCTTTTCCTATCAACGGGGCCCGTGACATTTCTCTGGAGTCCTGTGAGTGGATTCATTGCACTCTCTTGAGCAGGCTCATTGCACTGCTTTTGGTTGTCGGTTGTTGTTGTTTTTTAGTGCATGTGATGCTATTTCAGTGTCTCCATAATCCACAAACCTTTGACAAGAACTGCAGGATCTTTAAGGCACGTGTGTTACCTTTGTGCACCTGTACACACAAAGGGGACCTTGGTTATAGTCTTATCCAAAGGACTTTTGTACAGCTTGCACAAAATTGGACTCCAGAGATGGCTGGGTGCCGGCACAAAGTCCAGCACATAACAGTCACCTTGACAACTTATCATGATTACTCATTACCTTGACAACTTATCATGATTACTCATTACCTTGACAACTTATCATGATTACTCATTACTTTGATGATTCATTACCGTCACAACTTATCATGATTACTCATTACCTTGACAACTTATCATGATTACTCATTACCTTGACAACGTATCATGATTACTCATTACCTTGATGATTCATTACCTTGACAACTTATCATGATTACTCATTACCTTGACAACTTATGATTACTCATTACCTTGATGATTCATTACCTTGACAACTTATCATGATTACTCATTACCTTGACAACTTATCATGATTACTCATTACCTTGATGATTCATTACCTTGACAACTTATCATGATTACGCATTACCTTGACAACTTATCATGATTATTCATTACCTTGACAACTTATCATGATGACTCATTACCTTGACAACTTATCATGATTACTCATTACCTTGACAACTTATCATGAGTATTCATTACCTTGACAACTTATCATGATGACTCATTACCTTGACAACTTATCATGATTACTCATTACTGTGACAACTTATCATGATTGCTCATTACCTTGACAACTTATCATGATGATTCATTACCTTGACAACTTGATTTGTTACCTTGATGATTCACAACCTTCACAACTTACCATGATTACTCATTTACCTTGATGGTTCATTACCATGACAACTTATGATTACTCAATGATTCATTACCTTGACAACTTATGATTATTCATTGCCTTGATGGTTCATTACCTTGACAACTTATCATGATTATTCATTACCGTGACAACTTATCATGATTATTCATTACCTTGACAACTTATCATGGTTACTCATTACCTTGATGATTCATTACCTTGACAACTTATGATTATTCATTACCTTGACAACTTATCATGATTACTCATTACCTTGAAAACTTATCATGATTACTCATTACCGTGACAACTTATCATGATGATTCATTACCTTGACAACTTATCATGATGATTCATTACCTCAACAACTTATCATGATTATTCATTACCTTGATGGTTCATTACCTTGACAACTTATCACAATTATTCATTACCTTGATGATGCGTTATCATGATGATTCATTACCTTGACAACTTATCATGATTATTCATCACCTTGATGATTCATTTCCTTGACAACTTATCACAATTATTCATTACCTTGATGATGCGTTATCATGATGATTCATTACCTTGACAACTTATCATGATGATTCCTTACCTTGACAACTTATCATGATTATTCATCATCATCATGATTCCTTACCTTGACAACTTATCACGATTATTCATGCCTTGATGATGCGTTATTATTATGATTCCTTACCTTGACAACTTATCACGATTATTCATGACCTTGATGGTACGTTATTATGATGATTCCTTACCTTGACAACTTATCATGATTATTCCTGACCTTTATGATGCGTTATCATGATGATTCCTTACCTTGACAACTTATCACAATTATTCATGACCTTGATGATGCGTTATCATGATGACTGGTTACCTTGACAACTTATCACAATTATTCATTACCTTGATGATGCGTTATCATGATGATTCATTACCTTGACAACTTACCATGATTATTCATCATCTTGATGATTCATTACCTTGACAACTTATCACAATTATTCATTACCTTGATGATGCGTTATCATGATGATTCATTACCTTGACAACTTATAATGATTCATTACCTTGACAACTTATCATGATTATTCATCATCTTGATGATTCATTACCTTGACAACTTATCACGATTATTCATGACCTTGATGATGCGTTATTATTATGATTCCTTACCTTGACAACTTATCACGATTATTCCTGACCTTGATGATGCGTTATCATGATGATTGGTTACCTTGACAACTTATCACGATTATTCACGACCTTGATGATGCGTTATCATGATGATTGGTTACCTTGACAACTTATCACAATTATTCGTTACCTTGATGATGCGTTATCATGATGATTCATTACCTTGACAACTTACCATGATTATTCATCATCTTGATGATTCATTACCTTGACAACTTATCACAATTATTCATTACCTTGATGATGTGTTATCATGATGATTCATTACCTTGAAAACTTATCATGATTCCTTACCTTGACAACTTATCACGATTATTCATGACCTTGATGATGCATTATCATGACTGGTTACCATGACAACTTATCACAATTATTCCTGACCTCGATGATGCGTTATCATGATGACTGGTTACCTTGACAACTTATCACGATTATTCCTGACCTTGATGATGCGTTATCATGATGATTGGTCACCTTGACAACTTATCATGATTATTCCTGACCTTGATGATGCGTTATCATGATGATTGGTTACCTTGACAACTTATCACAATTATTCCTGACCTTGATGATGCGTTATCATGATGATTGGTTACCTCGACAACTTATCACGATTATTCCTGACCTTGATGGTACGTTATCATGATGATTGGTTACCTTGATGATGCGTTATCATGATTGGTTACCTTGATGATGTGTTATCATGATGATTGGTTACCTTGATGATGCATTATCATGACGATTGGTTACCTTGATGATGCGTTATCATGATGATTGGTTACCTTGATGATGTGTTATCATGATGATTGGTTACATTGATGGTGCATTATCATGATGATTGGTTACCTTGATGTCAATGAGAAGCCCCTCCAGAGCCCGGAAAGGGTTGTGCACAGTCAGGTGATAGCGAAGCTTGGACATCAGCAGAAGTTCAAAGGTGAGGATGGTGTCGGCAAACTTCTCACGGTTACCCTTCAGGTTGCTGACAAACTGACCAATGGGAACGTAGAACTCTTCCACCTTGCACGCCAGGTACACAACCGTCAGCCTGAGGGGAGAGCGCACAGGTCAACTGCCACGTTAAACACAGACAGCAACACCATGTATGTTCTTACAAAGACAACAACACCATGTTTTTTCTTACAAAGACAATAACACTGTCAAATAACAAAGACAATAACACCATGAAATCTTCCCACAAAGACAACAACACCATGAAATCTTCCCACAAAGACAACACCACCATGAAATCTTACAAAGACAATAACAGTGTGAAATCTTCCTACAAAGACAACAACACCATGAAATCTTACAAAGACAATAACAGTGTGAAATCTTCCTACAAAGACAATAACAGTGTGAAATCTTCCTACAAAGACAACAACACCATGAAATCTTCCCACAAAGATAACACCACCATGAAATCTTCCTACAAAGACAACAACACCATGAAATCTTCTTACGAAGACAACAACACCATGAAATCTTCCTACAAAGACACCACCACCATCAAATCTTCTTACAAAGACAACACCACCATCAAATCTTCTTACAAAGACAACAACACCATGAAAACAGTAACACCATGAAATCTTCTTACAAAGACAACAACGCCATGAAATCTTCTTACAAAGACTATAACACTATCAAATCTTCTTATTAAGACAATAATGCCATGAAATCTTATTAAGACAATGCCATGAAATATTATTATTAAGACAATAATGCCATGAAATCTTATTCAGACAATAATGCCACGAAATTTTCTTATTAAGACAATAATGCCATGAAATCATACAAAGACAACAGAGACAGACAGGCAGCAAAGTGGGCAACATCAAAAACAGACTTTACATGATGTCCTTGGGGTGATAGTCCATTGGAGAGTTGTTGACCCAGAAACGCTTGAAGAAAGCCAGTGAGGTACCCTGAAACACATGGCACTCTGAAACACACAGCATCCTGAAACACACAGCACCAAAAAACACAAAGTACCCTGAAACACATCACGTGACATGGCACTCTGGAACACACAGCACCTTGAAACACATGGCACTCTAAAACACACAGTACCCTGAAACACAATACTCTAAAACACACAGTACCCTGAAACACAATACTCTAAAACACACAGTACCCTGAAACATAATGATACCCTAAACCACATGGCACTTTGAAACACACAGTACCATGAAACACTCGGTGAACATTATGGCACTCTGAAACACACAGTACCATGAAACACTCGGTGAACATTATGGCACTCTGAAACACACAGTACCATGAAACACTCGGTGAACATTATGGCACTCTGAAACACACAGTACCCTGAAACACTCAGTGAACATTATGGCACTCTGAAACACACAGTACCCTGAAACACTCAGTGAACATTATGGCACTCTGAAACACACAGTACCCTGAAACACAATACTCTAAAATACACAGTGCCCTGAAACATACAGTACCCTGAAACACAATACTCTAAAACACACAGTACCCTGAAACACAATACTCTAAAATACACAGTACCCTGAAACATACAGTACCCTGAAACACAATACTCTAAAACACACAGTACCCTGAAACACACAGTACCCTGAAACACAATACTCTAAAACACACAGTACCCTGAAACACACAGTACCCTGAAACACAATACTCTAAAACACACAGTACCCTGAAATGCACGGTACCCTGAAACACACAGTACTCTGAAACACACGTACTATGTTTAAGTATTAAACATGCCGTTGGACCTGGCTACAGCAAGGCAGTCAAGTGGTCTAGACACTATACTTGCAACCAAAAGGTTGTGGGTTCAAATTCGGGTTCAGGCAGGAGTAGCCTTCTCCTCTTTGCAGTAACCTCAGGGTAGCGGGGCTCCGAGGTCAAGTCCTTTTGGGGTGGGGGCTGGGGTGGGTGGGCAGGTGCATCGTATGTGCATACTTAATAAACTTGCATCAGCACACCTATGTGGCTATAGCACTTGGGATCCTTTTTTGTTGTTGTTGTTGTTGTTGTTTGTTTGTTTGTTTCATTTGCATTCATTCATTACACACTTATTAGCACCGCACTGTGGCTGTCGGTGTTAAATCAATAAATGCCATCGTGTTCTCTTCAATACACGAAGTCGATACATTTTTCATCAAATTTTCAGAAGGACAATAAGGTTTCTGATTCAGATCAAAATTTGTTTATAAATAAAAACAAAAGAAAGATCATTTCACCCACTAAAACACAAAAAAAAGGAGACCGCAGATTTATCAATCTGACCCATTGAAAAAAAGATAAAAGTTTTCTTGATTACAAAATACAACTTAAGAAAATGAAAAACAGCAGTATTAAGACACAAGAGAGCATTGCAAGGGGAATAAACCCTCATAAACTCACTTCTTTCACAGAACTTCTTGCTCTTAATCTTAGTTCTAGTCTTTGGCCCTCAACCTCAGGCATATTTTCCTCTGTGAACATACTGTGCAATTGCGCATGCTAGAATGCATGTGTTTTGGAAGGGGTGTATCAGTGTCCGCGTGGATGTACTGATCAGTGTATTCTGTTGATTAGTGATCCGCTATTGCATGCACATAGCGATGTCATGTTCTTCAATTAGTCAATAGGACAGGTCAGGCGCATCATAAACATCCATAACCCATCAGTCATGACTCCAGTGCTCTAACCACTGAACTATCCCCGACCCCCACCACAAGAGACACATGGGCCGGTGAAGATGATAATTCACATGGACCACACCAGCAGGATGCAGCAGCAGAACATGTTCCACCTGTGCAGGCCTGACCAACGGCACCATGTTGCTTCCTTACCAATATGCATTTTGGGAAAGGTGGCTGGAACTTGTTGCAGAACTCTTTCAGCACATACTCATACTGCCGGAGAAGAAGACGTTCCTCGTCAAACGTGAGAAACAACGATGCCCTTTCCTCCTCCTGGTCCACACAAAAAACAAATATTGTTTGCAAGTGGCTAATAATAATCATGTGTGTGTGTGTGTGTGTGTGTGTTCAAGCATGCATGAGTATATATATATTTGTGTGGGCAAGCGTCTGTATCTAAAAAGAATGATCACTCATTATCTGAAGCATCGGCCATTTCAAACTATTATTGGAAGTTAGACATGTCACACAAGAGTGATGAAGACACAATGTGTTGTCCAAAAAAAATCTCAAACAAGAATGACTGCTAGCATTCTAAAATAAGATCCAAACACATAAATGATAAAAGGTTCAAAATATTATGTCACATAATAGATTCCATCACACCTATTGCACGTCATTGTCGTGCCAACATTCAACTGAACAGTTTAACTCAACCAAAAAAGAATAAGTTTTGTTTTCATTTCTCATCTAATTTTTCATTGATTTTAAAGTTTTTAACTGTTGTTTAAATGTCGTTTTGTAGCTTGATGAAGAGGATTGCCATGAAAATTTGCAGACTGTGTCTGTGTCATAATAAGCTGGCATTCTTTTGAACCTTTTATGTGTTGGCAATGTGTTGAAATCATACATTTTACCAGTTTTTCTATTTATGTGAGCAAGTGTTCGTGATGCATTATTATAATTAATTTTAAACTGTATTTGTTTGATCAGTTTATTTATTTATTTATCTGTGCAGCATAGGCAACCGTCAAGTACAGAGCAGCCACGTCATTCTTGCATTACCTGAATTGTCTTCCTTGTAACTTGTTCTAACTCTACTGTGATTACAAGTTCAAAATGGCTCAGGCCATGGACCTAAATATATACTATAATACTGGACTGCCAGCCTTGCACCTCGCGCTCTTATCACCTTCTAGGCAGTTGGCTCGGGGCACTAGAACGTATCTCTCCTAATGGGGGCCTTTTCTGGTGTCGCTATGCTTCAGTGCTGCGATGCCATTCTTGCTGTGAGTGTAACGTATTATCATAGGGATAATTAGCTGTACTTGAAAATTAGATGTTGTAAAGTTAGTGTTTTCATGCCTAATGACCTTGTAGACATCACACGGGTGTCCCAAGAGTAAATGACGATGAATAACGCCCTAAATCTAGGCCTGCCATACTCTGCACCTGAAGTCAATGTTTACCCGTGTTTTCATTTAACGGGTGTCACTACATTGTTTTCCTGTCCACCCGACGCATACCCACGCTGTGGAACATTCCGTTTAGTAATAACTAATATGTGCATAGGTTTCCACTACTATTACTGTATAATACTATAACTATTCCTATTGTAATGGTGAAGTTAGAAGGACACTCGATAGGCCGTTTTCATTTCATTAGACTGAATTACTTACCGACAGGTCTTTTCCATGAACCTGCACAAAGTTTTGATTTGCTTCATACCGAAGTTGCTTCAGTTCTGTTTCCCCAGAAAACGTCCAGTATTTTAGCTGAGTGCTTGATGCAAACATCGCTTTGTTCAAAGACAAAGGCTTAAAGCCGGGAAGTTTCTCTCTTTGACTTCAGGAGCTTTTTCTGACTTGGCTCTGCGCGTTGCCGCCGGATGCGAAGAGTTGTGTTTTCTTGACAAGGGACAGAAAGCACATAGGTCAATTAGCCTATGCAACTAGACCCTTCACAGTTCTACTTACGTTCCTCTTATTTGACTGCTTGAAGTTTATGCTGCGCTTAGTGGGGGGGGAGGGGGGGGGGTGGTGGAGGGAGAGTCGCAGTGCCTTTGGCCTATATAGTAATATGGAAAAGAAAAAAAGTGGACTGAAAAGAAGAAAAAAAGTAAGAAAAAAACAACTGATGCGGTACGGCAAACAATAGTCAGGCTATGGTCTGGGACTGAAAGTGTACCTCGGCAGTATAATCCAATTTAGCTTTCGAGTTTCTGGCCACAAAATGACTTTCACCTTCCAAGAAGCCTGGACAGAAGCTGCAGTTTTTGTCAGTTGTATTATTCTCACTGAGATTAATAATGTTTGTTTACATTCAGTTTGATTCCAAAACTGACGCAATTATAGTTACCAATGAGTATAAATTTACATTTTTGCCTATTGTCATTGACTGAGGTATTTTTCTGCAACGCGGGTTTGGATATTTTTGAGTGTAATTCTTCGTGGAAGCGTTCGACCATTTTTCTTTTGAATGCATGAAGAAATTACGTTTTATTTGCTGCTCAGTCACTCATCTGTCCAAACATCCCTGCCGAAAATCATCATTCCAGTGTTTGATGTTTCCTGCATGCCCAGTTGCTGGTGCTGTTGGAGGCATGCATGTCTAAATCATTTTCCAGCATAGTCAATGTTTGTTTTAGGATTGTGTCATTAGCATTTTTCGGAGTATCAGCCTGTACCTGCCGTACTTTCTCTGTACAGTGGATGCCGTCCTGTATCGCCGTATACCGTGTGATCTGGTGTTTTGTTGCTGATGCATCATTAACAGTCTTTTGGAAGCAAAAAGATGTGTTGCTTCAACGGCTGACACTCTCGCTGTTTCCCATATTTCTGACGCATGTAACATTAACAGCATCCACTTAATCTGAGCATCAACAAGTTGGGAAAACATAGTCATTTGTATCTAAACTCCAGAGCGATCGCATCGTTTTCTTTGGATCTAAAAGTTTACCTTTTGCTTTGCTGGCATATTCTTTACGTGAAGAATTTGTTGACAATTTTGTTGTCAAGGTGTACCCAAGATAGTTGTAGCTGTTAACTATTTCCAGTTTACTACCATTATGAAACCATTTTTCTCCTGAAGCAATATGGCCTCCCTTTGGGAAAATCATGATTTTTGTTTTGTCTAAATTAACAATAACAGTCAGGCCCAAAAATTCAGTAGCTGTGCTCACTGTCTTTCTGGAGATTACTCATCTGGCTTTGCAGACCTGGCGGTGTAGAGACTAGAACAACATTGTCTGCGAACATCAGTAGGAGCGGAAGATTTTTTTCAAGTCCTGGGAGCAACTGAATGCCATGTCTACCATTTTCTCAGACAAAATCAGCAACCTCAGATATGAGGTGAGAAAAAAATCAGCGGGCTAAATAAGCACCCCTGCTTCACCCCAAGAGAACATTCAAAGAACTCAGAATATCTAGCACCCCATTATACACATGCATGGACAGATGCATAAACTGCAACACGTTTACCAATTTGGACGAGGTTTTCAGTTTTTGCAGTATTTCCCATGATTTTTCATGATTTTTCATGATCAACTGTATCAAAGGCTTTCTTGTAGTCAATAAAAGCTACATAATTATACCTTGCCTCCTCGCTTGCTCAGTGTTTAGTGTCTTTTTCATCATTGTAACGAGTGTAAATATGTAACGTCTCTAGTGCGTGAAGAGATCAAATGTCGAGCGATTCTGTGGCCACACAACTGAGAGCGCTAGCAGGTTAGGTTATAAATATGTCTGCGGTGATCTTTTGTTTCCTGCTACTCACAAGGACCTACATGTCCTCTCACTCACTGGTCTAGATACCCGCCAACCAACCTGGGTGTACATATCCGTCAATCAACTTGTTTCTTTACCTACATGTTCATACGAGGCTTCCTTCCCAGCTAACCACGAAGACCTACCTGTCCTCTTATCCAATGGACTACTTAGCAATAAACTTACCAGAAAATAAACTTACCTGTTCAGTTTTACTTGCATTTCCGGCAGGTGCAGGGGATCGTCTTTGCTCGCCATGTTTCAATTAATACGCAAGTGACGTCACAAGCCGGGAAATCCTAGATCGAACCGGAAGTTACAGTTCTGTTGATTACAGGTGAAAATTTCAATATTTCATGCTGATACTGAGAGAACTAGGGCGAGTTCAGAGCTCGGGTTTGAAATTCAGTATTATTAGAGGTAGCTCTTCAATTCTATTTAATATTTTTAAAAAGGTCACGCGGGCTAGTCTTTAAGGATTTGTGCTAATTACCAGCATCATTACGGTCACATTTTTGGTTCTGTGAAAATGCCAATCTTCAGTGAATCACATCGTGTGAAAATTGGACTTTTTCATCCAGTTTTAATCAAGATATTAACCAACAAAGAAAAAAGATCCTATCTAAAGGTCTTAAATTTGTCCCGCTTAGACTTACTACCAGCAAGTACAATACCTGCTTGATTGTGAGCGTTTTTTCCGCACATTACGTTGGATGGCTGTCCTGCGCAAGGTCCCTCGCCCTCCTCCACTTTCTGCGCAAGATGACATCTTCACTCATCTCTTTCAACCACACCAGTGTCATGAACCTCTTCATGACAAGTTCGCGGATGTCGTATCGTAAATTGCTAAATGCCACAAGGAAATTAACAACCTCAGTTCTAAATCCCTACCCCAGCTGAACTTAACACAGACAGAAGAAAATGGCACTCCAGTCTTTGAGGTCCCGACAAGACATCATCATAAAACCGGCAGACAAAGGTGGCGCAGTGGTTGTCTCGGACCGCGACCTTTACATTGCGGAAACCCATTGCCAACTTGATGACAACTCATCTTACCAAACTGTGCCCGTTCCCTCTCTACCCTGACTTCACACTCCTTTCTTGCTGGCTTCACACTCCTTCCTTCTTGACTTCACACCCCTTCCTTGGTGACTTCACACTCCTTCCTTCTTGACGTCAGACTCCTTCCTTCTTGACGTCAGACTCCTTCCTTCTTGACTTCACATTCCTTCCTTGTTGACTTCACATCCCTTCCTTCTTGACTTCACACCCCTTCCTTGTTGATTTCACACTCCTTCCTTTTTGACTTCACACCCCTTCCTTATTGACTACACACTCCTTCCTTCTTGACGTCAGACTCCTTCTTGACTTCACACTCCTTCCCTGTTGACGTCAGACTCCTTTCCTTCTTGACTTCACACCCCTTCCTTGTTGACTTCACACCCCTTCCTTCTTGACTTCACACCCCTTCCTTGTTGACTTCACACCCCTTCCTTGTTGACTTCGTAATCCCTCCTTATTGACTTCACACGCCTTCCTTGTTGATTTCAAACCCCTTCCTTGTTGACTTCACAATCCATCCTTGTTGACTTCACACCCCTTCCTTGTTGACTTCACACTCTCTCCTTGCTGAAATCACAACCTTTTGTTGTTGACATCACGCCTAGTTGACTTCACACTCCTTCCTTGTTGACTTCATTCGTTGCTGACTTCACACCCAATCCGTATTGACTTCATTCTCCATCCTTGTTGCATTCACACTCCTTACTTGTTGCCTTCACACTCCCTTCTTGTTGGCTTCACACCCCTTCCCTGTTGACTTCACTCTTCCTCACTCTCCCTCCTCCTTGACTTCATACCCGTTCGTTGTTGACGTCAGACTCCTTCCTTCTTGACTTCACACTCCTTCCTTCTTGACTTCACACTCTTTCCTTCTTGATTTCACACTCTACTTGACTTCACACTCCTTCCTTCTTGACTTCACACTCCTTCCTTCTTGACTTCACACTCCTTCCTTCTTGACTTCACACTCTTTCCTTCTTGATTTCACACTCTACTTGACTTCACACTCCTTCCTTCTTGACTTCACACTCCTTCCTTCTTGACTTCACAATCTTTCCTTGTTGATTAGACACCCGTTCCTTGTTGGCTTCACACCCTGTTGACTCTACATTCCTTCCGTGTTAACCTCGCACCCCTTCCTTGTTGACTTCACACTCCTTCCTTGTAGACTTCACACTCCTTCCTTGTTGACATCACACTCCTTCCTTGTTGACTTCGCACTTCTTCCTCTTTAACTTCACACGCCTTCTTTGTTGACCTCTCTCTCTCTCTCTCTCTCTCTCTCTCTCTCTCTCTCTCTCTCTCTCTCTCTCTCTCTCTCTCTCTCTCTCTCTCTCTCTCTCGTGAATCTTTCACTGATTTCACGATTTCCGTCCTGTTTTAGGAATTATTTATGAGGCTACCTTGGTCCGTTAGTGGTGTGCGTGCACGCGTGTGAGTGCGTGTGTGTGTGTGTGTGTGTGTGTGTGTGTGTGTGTGTGTGTGTGTGTGTGTTGTGTGTGTGTGTGTGTGTGTGGTGTGTGTGTGTGTGTGTGTGTGTGTGTGTGTGTGTGTGTGTGTTGTGTGTGTGAAAACATACCTGTGTGTATGGGCTAGACACAGTTTAATGACTTCTCTACAATTATATATATATATATATATATATATATATATATATATATATATATATATATATATATATATATATATATATATATATATATATATATATAATATCTAGTGTGAACGTTTATTTTGACTCTTATTTAATTTTACTATATGTTACAATGTTTTAGACTAATTTGTTCTCTCTCTCTCTCTCTCTCTCTCTCTCTCTCTCTCTCTCTCTCTCTCTCTCTCTCTCTCTCTCTCTGTAGCTTTCACTAATTCATGATTTTCATCCTGTTATAGGAATAATTTATGAGGCTACCTTGGTTCGTTAAATTGTGTGTGTGTGTGTGTGTGTGTGTGTGTGTGTGTGTGTGTGTGTGTGTGTGTGTGTGTGTGTGTGTGTGTGTGTGTGTGTGTGTGTGTGTGTGTGTTGTGTTGTGGTGTGTGTGTGTGTGTGTGTGTGTGTGTGTGTGTGTGTGTGTGTGTGTGTGTGCGTGCGTGCACGCAAGCGCGTGTCAGTGCTAGATAGACTGAGACATCCGGGCGGGCGTATTTATGTGTTCACGTAGGTGTGTGGGAGGCGGTGATAATTATCCTGTATGAGTGTGGGTGTGTAGGCGGACAGAATGAAAAAGATTATTTTGTTTCTTGGTTGTTTTGTTTTGCTTGTTCGTCTAAATGCAATAAAGAAGTACTTGTCTTGACCTGACGAATGAAAAGGGCGGACTACCGACAAGCCTGATGGTAAACGCAAGCAGATGGCCTTGGTTGTGAGCACGGTCAGAAGGGGACTGGGTTAGGTTAAACGTGTCTGTGATATCGTGTAGTTTTCTGGACTTGTTGTTTTCTACGTTTTCGAAATGAAACTTAATGTCACCCATAAGAAATGTTTTGTCAGGCAGACTGTCGGAGTGTTCAAGGAAGTCGGAAAACTGATCGAAAAACATGGAGTCATAGAATTTGTTCTTTTTGCTGGGTGGAGGGCGGTCAATACAGAAGAAGCTGGTTAGCTGCTTGTTGTAGGTTAC
>JABMCL010003332.1:0-5000 GCA_018857735.1 Alviniconcha marisindica | reverse complement strand
AGAGAAATGGTTCAGGATTTGTGCAGCAGAAAAAGAAAACTGTTCGTCAGCGAGGCATTGCCGGGACTTCACTGGGTTGGGACAGTCGGCCGTCTTGTGTTGTCCTTTCTGTAGACAATTTCTGCAGTCAGCGTAAGGGACTCAGCCTGTGTGTCAGTTTGCCTTTCTCATCACGACCCCTCACAAGGATGAGTTTCGATCGCAGTGTGCAGCCCAGTTCTTGCACGGACTTCAAAATCTCTTGATCAGAGAACGAAATGGGTACATTACCAACAATCAGCTCCGTTGCTGGAGTCTCCTCTTCTTTGCCGTCGAGTGATCGAACTAGGTAGGGGTTCTTGTCTTTGACAGTCACCTGCACTCCCCTCACTGTCATTCCCTGGATCAGCAGCTTCTGTCGACCGCCTTTATCACGGGGGTAGATTCTCCAGAAACCGCAGATTTTTTCTGCTCCGATTATCGAGTTGAACCCCGTTGTTTTTTCTGCATAGGAGCATATTTCGGCTGTGGAGAAGTCCTTTTTGTCAAACGCCGGTAGCGAGTTGTTTTGCACAAACACAGGTAAAGTGTGTTGAGGTTCATTTTGTGCCATCCTGTGCACGTGGAAGAAGTGTGAGTTGACTGGCAACAACACAACGCCGACAGCGCAAAACGGCGATCAGCCAATACAAACAAGAGCAAAGGAAAAGGAAAAGAAAAAAATAACCAAAAATCAAAATAACACAGGATTCTGACAATGGATGGATCAAATTGATCAGAACAGCACAGCCAAACTTGCAAAAAACAACAACAACAAGACAACAACAACAACAACAACAAACGATCACAAACAATCCCGCTAAAGAGTCCAAATTAACGAGGTTTGCCAATCAGATCACCAGCTGTCCGAAACACGTCCGCTCGACTTCCAGTGAACTCTCGCTCTTCCCAGACAAACATTGTTAACACTGACAGCAGACAAACACTGACAGCAGACAAACACTGTCAGCAGACAAACACTGTTAACAGATACTGACAGCCGACAAACACTGACAGCACACAAACACTGCAGACAAACACTGCCAGCAGACAAACGCTGACAGCAGACAGACACTGTTAACAGACACTGTCAGCAGACAGACACTGTTAACAGACACTGTCAGCAGACAGACACTGTTAACAGACACCGTCAGCCGACAGACACTGTTAACAGGCACTGTCAGCAGACAGCCACTGTTAAAAAACATTGTCAGCAGACAGACACTGTTAACAGACACTGTCAGCAGACAGACACTGTTAACAGGCACTGTCAGCAGACAGACACTGTTAACAGACACCGTCAGCAGACAGACACTGTTAACAGACACTGACAGCAGGCAGACACTGTTAACAGGCACTGTCAACACTGTTAACAGGCACTGACAGCAGACACTGTTAACAGACACTGACAGCAGACAGACACTGTTAACAGGCACTGTCAGCAGACAGAAATTGTTAACAAACACTGTCAGCAGACAGAAATTGTTAACAAACACTGTCAGCAGACAGACACTGTTAATAGACACTGTCAGCAGACAGACACTGTTAAGAGACACTGACAGCAGACAGACACTGTTAACAGGCACTGTCAACAGACACTGTTAACAGGCACTGACAGCAAACAGACACTGACAGCAGACAGACACTATTAACGGATACTGACAGCAGACAGACACTGTTAACAGACACTGTCAGCAGACAGACACTGTTAACAGACACTGACAGCAGACAGACACTGTCCACAGACAATGGAATGTTGATGAAAGTTTTGGTCTATGGAAGATCTACTTTCTTTCTTTTACTTTTTAGTTTTTCTTTCGTCTTTCCGTCATTACTTTTGCCCTCTTTCCTTCGTTTACTTTTCCTTCAATTCTTCACACCAATGCATTCCTATAGCAATGCTCTCGATGCAAATCTACGGTTTAAAGTTGACTGCACATTGACTACGGGGCATGAACAAGAAAAAGGCTTCAGCAAAGCCATCTGGTTCATTTTCTGAGACAGGTGTAAAGCAAATAAAATTTATGATGCACACCTTTCGCGAGAATATATCGTCGATGATCGATTAAAACCTCGTAACTCAGTTTTTTCCCGGTTTTCGGATTTTTACACTTGTGAGTACCTAATTTATTTATACACCTTCTGTGAAAACCTCGGAACACTAGGTAAAATATTTTTGGGTGAAATCGGGGTTAGAAATAACTAGTAAAACCTCGTAAGTCATTTGTGGCGGGAGGCTGAACCAAAATGACACGTAAGTCGAGTTACGAGGTATTTTCACTAACGTTTTGGCGGATGAAAACCTCTTATGACGACTAGTGAGCCTTTCGTGCTACAAAATATCCGGAAACTACGTCACTTTTCGCGCCTTACGAGGTTTTCCTCTTCATCAAGACACCTTCTCGAGCGAAGGACGTGTGTGGAATCTGTTCGGGTAATAGCTGATACGTTAGCACGCAGCTGTATGATGACTAGATTAGTATGCTGAAATTATGAATGTGTAGTATGCGGCTTAATTACTCAAAAGAAGCGATTGATTCAGAATTTGATTTATTTGAAATCACCACCAAATGTGACTGGTTTCTATCGGTATGCCCCCTTTTGCACCTGTCTGTCTGCAAGTATATATTATATGTACAACAGATAGCTAGTGTGTGTGTGTGTGTGTGTGTGTGTGTGTGTGTGTGTGTGTGTGTGTGTGTGTGTGTGTGTGTGTGTGTGTCTGTGTGTGTGTGTGTCTGTGTGTGTGTGTGTGGTGGATGATTCTGTCAGCACAGTGATTCTGTACGGAGACGGGTGCTGCTATCAGAATCGTAATGTTACCTGTCCAATGCCCTCATTCACTTTGCTGTGAGCCGAAGGAAGACCATCTTTCAGAAATTTCTTGAAAAGGGGCACCTGGATGGAGGTTGAATCTGTACACTCTGCAACTGAAGGCACACTCAGGGGGCGCCAGATAGTTTGGCCAGTCGAGTACATTGATGTCATAACTGCCGCAAGAAGAAACCATCCTTATGAAGTCAAACAAGTGGACCACACTTTCTTCAGAGACTTCTCCAAGCTGAATGTTTAAGCAGCATTCGCCCAGGCAGCAGTGCTGGAGATCCTCAAGTTGTGGACCTGCGGTGTCTGCAATACCTCCCGGATGGTTCTGTGAGCTACAAGATCAACTACACTGACCAGTGGCGACCCTTACCACAAAGACGGAGAAAGAACAAAGCTGATGACAACACGATCACCAAGATGTACAGTTAAGGCAACTATGCGCATCACGAGCACCAAGTGGCAGCATCTTCAGCAGCTGAAGAAAGTGCTGCCCAAAGACTACCATCACTTTTATGATGCACTGCCTCATGGAGACTGGATACTGAACACAGGAACCTCGTCAGTTCTGATTCCAAGGCAGGCACCCCAGGACATCAAAGTAACATGCTCAGCAGTCTAAGGATTAGAACTTGCATGGTGTTATCACGTGACTAAATGTAATCGGCAGTGCCTCTCTGAGTTTATTGTAGCAGGTCAAGTCAGTCTGATACCTCGGTCAAAGGTATCGTTCTGAACTCCCACTATTAGCAGTATTTCAGACATCAAGAGGCCTCGACATTATAGACGGTTCCAGACGAAAGTCTACATAAAGATAATCAGCTTCTTTGCTTTGAAACGAACATGATTAGTTTCGTTTGGACACTACAGTCATAAACCGGACAGGGCATACTGTTTCAAATCTGTTTAATTTTGTTTACATTTTTTTTTAAATTGCTAGAAAGCAACCAGTTGTTGCGGAGTGTCACTTTTATTTTTTAATTAAGTGTTCTATGGATGTTTTTGCTTTCCTTTGACTATTAATCTCCATTAATAACAATATTTTCTAAAAGTAAAATCCTCGTAAATCCACAATTTGGAGCAATTGTGTAGTACAAATGCCACGTGTCTGCCTTTTGTAGCAAAAAATCATGCTTAGTTAATATAGTTTTGATGTGAAATCATACAACAGACGTTCATGCTTGCAACCGCACTTTTGTCAAAGAATCTGGTTGTTTTGACTACATCTGATCGTTCAAGTGGTATGTTTTGATTATGCGATAAATCCTCGTAAGTCTTCATTATGGATCAGTGTTAAGGATAGAAAGCACGTATCTTCATGTTCTAGCAAAAATCGTTCATAACTTATACTTTTCCTCCAAGAAAAATCATAGCAACAAACGTAAGTAATTACGATTGTGCATGTGTTAAAAACTCGGTATGTTTCGATTAAAACTGAATTTTTAAAACAGTTTTTTGTGTTTTTCTCAAAACCGGAAAAACTGAGTTACGATGTTTTAAACGGTCACCGACGATATGTGAAACTTGACGGTTTTGCACAGCGGACTAACTGTTCTTTCGGGGCTTTCGCCATAGCCACGTGTTGCCCGGGAGAAGACTTGTTAACGGCACGTGAATTAAAGGGGAACCGAGCCAACGATACATCACGGGTCCTGTCGGTAGGGGTGGAATAAAGATTACGACACATCACGGGTCCTGTCGATAGGGGTGGAATAGAGAATACGGCACATCACGGTTCCTGTCGATAGGGGTGGAATAAAGAATACGACACATCACGGGTCCTGTCGGTTGGGGTGGAATAAAGAATACGACACATCACGGGTCCTGTCGATAGGGGTGGAATAAAGAATACGACACATCACGGGTCCTGTCGGTTGGGGTGGAATAAAGAATACGACACATCACGGGTCCTGTCGATAGGGGTGGAATAAAGAATACGACACATGATGGACCCTGTCAATAGGGGTGGAATACAAAATTCGACACATTTCGGTTCTGTCGATAGCGATGGAATAAAAACAAATCGACATATTTTGGTTCTGTCGATAGCGATGGAATAAAAAATTCGACACATTTCGGTTCTGTCCATAGGGGTGGAATAAAAAATACGACACATTTCGGTTCTGGCGATAGGGGTGGAATAAAAAATACGACTCAAT
>JABMCL010002280.1:1187500-1198091 GCA_018857735.1 Alviniconcha marisindica | reverse complement strand
GGGGAGTTTCTCTTCATCCCATGCTGGTTTACTTTAGTTTCTCTTACACACCCCATGCTTTTTTTTTTGGGATTTCTTTTCAAGGGCTATGCTGGCTTCTTTATGTAGGGAAATTTCTTCTTTACAAAACAAAAATAAAAACTGTAAAAGTGAACAAAAATGTACATAACTGAGTAATGGTGCTCTTCAAGGCAGAGGCGGACATCCAATCAGGCTCCACAAGGTTGCATCATGTCTTCCAGCAGACAGGGCTGAAATAAATACAAACATGAAACGGGTACCTGTTAAACAGTAACTATGCAACTAAACAAACAAAAAAAAAAGTGACTAAACAATTTACCCCCACCCCCCCACCCCCAATCGATATAGCCTAATGCCTTCTGACCTAGAAAGTGTTAAACATGACAAAAATTACAGTAATCTTATTCTATGTTAAAAAATATAAAAAATATAAAACAATAATGTAATAATGAAAAATAATAAAAATAAAAGAAGAAAGTTTTCAGCCCTTTTCAAAGAATTGCAGACAGAAAGAAGCAAAATAAATACAAATATAGTTAGTTCTTGGGTTTTAATGTCAGCCACACACGGTCACCTCAGGAAGAAATATATATATATACAAATGGGCAGAAAGAAAAAATTACGAGAGAGAAAGACATAAAATATTAACAGCGTCAGCAACACCACCATCAGCAACACCACCAGTGGCAGCATAAAGACAATAATTAGGACACAAAGAGAGAGGACAGAGTGACTTGTAATTTATCATTTATGGCAATGGGTGAAGCATGGCTACATTCTGACCTACTCCAGGCCTTAAAATTAAATGGAAAACATTTGACAGTGCCAGGTTTTCAACAGTGGGAACCTGAATTTCTAAGTCAGTATGCACTGGAAAAGAATGATCACAATTAGCATATATATATATATATATATATCAAAATAAATCAGTCTCAAAATATCCATAGGTGTGTGGAACACCTTGCCCATCTTCCTACTTATTCATTTACATGGTAGTCTACAATGTCATGCACAGCAACATATTTCACATTTATTAAACTGCATGTCCATTCTCACAATTATTTTCCAAAAAATAAACATGTGTACTCATATACTGGTGTGTGCAAGTACATCTACATGCTGATTTAGCATATCTGTTCATTTCTATAACTGGCATACTAGCAACATGCATACCCATCCATTCAACTACTTCTCTAGTCAAAAAAATTGGGAAACACCAAATATATAATATAATTATATATATATATATATAATAATATATATAATATATATATAGATATATATTATTAAGACTATGAAATTTTGGAAACATAAATTTGGCTACAAATATATATACAGGCTTATGCGGGCAATTGGGGAAAAAAGTGGCTGGCTCCATGACAAGTCTTGTTTTTTGAAATTAAACCTTTGGATCCTCACTAATAATCATTAATTCATTAACCTTGGCATACACAATCCCCAAAAGACATGTCTTTTTTCCACAATCAATGTATTTTTATTTTGACATCACCTTGCAATTTCTAATAATGAAAAAAGACTTAAAACTGGATTGCTATTTATTGTACATGTATACAAATTTCTTGTTTGTGTACCCAGCCAGTTTGGCAAAAGATTTACATCCACCAAAGAAGTGAACATACTCCTGGAGCAAGTTAAATATTTGTAAAACTCTTGACTGGGTGATTTCCCCTTTATTTTCCTGTTATCTTAGACTTTAACCAAGGTTGTCTGAACAGTCCCCCCCCCCCCCCCCCCCCAAAAGCCTGTTGAATGAAAAAAACCCAGAAAGTGCACATAATGCAGTAAAAAGCACCTTAGTGAGCAAACAAAACACCGCGGCTCCGAGAAAAAAAGGAAAAAAAGCTGTGATTATATCCCCTGACGGAAGACCCCATTTTGACGGAAGACCCATGCTTGGGTGCACATTTCTACGCATGACTGAACATATTTTTGTCATCCTGGCGGGTTTTTTTTTTCTCCAAAAAGTTGCAAAGATGTGAAACTTGTGGAAAGTTGCAATTAACTTCTGCGATAGTGTGAACCCACTATGAGTTTCCTCTCGTTCTTCACGAAGTAAACACAATGTGTTGTGCAGTTGTATTAAGTGACAGTGCAGCTTCTTTGATCGGTTATTTTGCATCAACGGCGACAGCTAAAAAAAATAAAAATAAAAATGCAGGCGCAGATACAGGTGTCCAAGATGGGACAGCACTGCCTGCAATTTTTGTGACGTAATTATGTCGGCAACTTCCGCTTAGTCGACTGAGTTTGCTCTGCACGTGCTCCATTGAAAACGAAAGAAATAAGACACGTTTAACCCTAGCACCAAACCGCGGTTGCCTAGGGGTGCTCTCAGTGAACTTATTCAGGCTCAGTTGTGGTACTGTCCTGGGATTTAACCCACAAAAACACGCAGACAAGCACACAGGCACACGCATGTCGCGTCACACTGACCCTAGCTCGCTCGACACAAACACGCGGTTCGCCCCGCTAACATACGCTTTTGCATAGACATAAATCTGACAACATACCTGTAAATCTCGCCAAAACTGCTACTGCTGCCTTGCCATTTCTATATTAACTTCAAAATGTTCAGTCTAAACCGACAACTGAAGGAGACCTGCTGTCAGCCCCACCATGTCATATATGACTGACTAGACTTGAGAAAGGCATCACGTGTTCAGTAGAAGCTGCACGAACAGCACGGTTGCCTCGGGTTGACCAGCCACAGGCGCCCAATACTGTCGAAAAATTGGGTAAAATCCAAGGACGGTCGGAATTCCTGGACCATTTTAAAAGTTATTTTGGGTCACAAATATCATCATAATTGTAATGTACAGGAGTTTAGAGCTAGTAAAAGTAACTATGTAAAGCGCCTATGCTTAGTGGTTCCTTTAGCGTCTAGACCGTAATGTCCTTATTTGGTAAAGGCTTCAAGACAAAGGTACGCGTTTCCCCGCCGGGAGGGCACTTGGCATTCCACCCCCAAGCAGACCGCTTCCTTCCTTCTCTTTACTTTTACCATAGCATTATTTAGTAAAATACAGTAGTAAAAACATGATGTCCGCAGTTCTTTTATTGATTATGTTGTACGTCTAACTAATAATAGAAAGAACATAACAGTGGCGACGAGATGTGCGATTCCTGTGTCAAAGGCTTGTGAGCAGAGTGAACTTGGTGCATTCGCTCCCTAGTTTCGGCAACAGGAGAACCCAGCCTGGCAAGACTCACTGCAGATCTATTGTGTTGGACTGTTGCTGGATGTGTGCTTGCATTGATCAAGGACAGTGTGTTTTCTACTGTATGTCAACATCACCAAACGCAGGTCAGATCAAACCATTTTTATTATCGTCTGCACTATTGCTTGTTGCATCATGTCTCATTTTGGAAGATTAGAAGAGTTCGACTGTTCATCTACTGACATTGATTCCTATTTTGAGAGGTTACATGCCTTCTACAGAGCTAACGATGTGCGTGACAGTGCAAAAGTGGACGTCTTCCTCAGTGTAGTTGGTCCCAAAACGTACAAACTTTTGAAGTCACTTATTGCACCAACTCTGCCTTCAGACAAAACCATAGATGAACTGTACCAAACACTGAAGCGGCATGTACAACCAACAGACTCGGTTATTTCACGCAGAGCGAGGTTTTATACAAGAAAGCAGAAAGACACAGAAAGTGTCACAGACTTCGTAGCGGAGCTGAAACTTTTAGCAGCAGAATGTGAATTTGACGCTTTTCTTGACCAGGCGTTGCGTGACATTTTTGCTATTGGAATAGGAGACAGAGAAACACAGAGAAAGCTGAGAGAAGCGAAGCAATTGACTTTCGCCAAGGCGGTAGAGATCGCTCTCGCGCGCGAATCAATTTCGCGGGAATTAAGCGGTACTTCAGACAAAGACGCAGCGGGCGGCATGCATGCATTAGGTCACTCCAGCAGTGGACAGGCGCAGCAGCCACGGCCAGCGCGCAGCAAGCGAGGGCGGGGTGGTGTCCGCAATGGGGGCAGTCGGCGAGGTCAGCAGCAGAGCGGCGCAAGCACAGGCGCCAGCAAGTGCTATCGCTGCGGCCAGAATCATCACGCGGCGACATGCAAGTTCAAGCAGTACGAATGCCACGGATGCCACAAAAAGGGTCATCTCAAGTCAATGTGCCGCAGCAAAGTCAGGTTCCTCGACGCGCAAACGTCAGGGGAAGAGGAAGACGAGGAAGAGACTTTAGGCATCTTTCACACAAGTACTCCAGTGAAGGCAAGCAAAGAGCCATGGTCAACAACGATGGTGATAGACCAAGTTCCTGTAAGAATGGAAATTGACACCGGCTCAGGAAAAAGCCTCATTGGCAAGGACATTTGGAAGCAGAGCTTTCCCAAGAAGAAACTGAGGGAGACACCTGTTAATCTCACGACGTACTCTGGCGAGAAGCTTCCACTCCTGGGTACCTGTCTGGTCACGGTGCAGCACCAAGGGGAGAGACATCGTCTGGAGCTCCTGGTAGCTGATGTCACGGACCAGCCGCCGATCATCGGTCGTGATTGGCTCAGCAAGATTAAGATTGACTGGAAGGGGGTGTTCCACATCAAAAGCAGAACACTACAGCAGGTCTTAGACAAACATGAGGCAGTCTTTGAGAAGGGTCTAGGTACCATGAAGAAGTTCAAGGCAAAGCTGCACTTGAAATCTGGTGCGACACCCAAATTTGTCAAGGCCCGGCCTGTTCCGTTTGCACTTCGCCCTAAAGTGGAGGCGTCGCTTGAAAAGCTGGAGCAAGAGGGAGTGCTGGAGAAGGTCACTCACAGTGAGTGGGGATCACCTATTGTCGTTGTCCCCAAGAAAACCGGAGGCGTGAGGATCTGTGGAGACTACAAAGTCACCCTGAATCAAGTATTGGATGTGGATCAGCATCCACTTCCAAAGCCCAGTGATCTGTTTGCCACTCTTGCAGGAGGCAAAGTGTTCTCAAAACTTGACCTCACACAGGCCTACCACCAAATGGAGGTGGAGGAGAAATTCCAGCACTTGCTCACAATCACCACTCACAAAGGGCTCTATCGCTATCGCCGCCTTCCTTTTGGCATCTCATCGGCCCCAGCTCTATTCCAACGGACTATGGAGCAGATCCTACAAGGAATTCCAGGAGTAGTAGCCTTCATGGACGACATAGAGCTGACAGGAGCAACAGTAGAAGAACACTTGGACAGACTGGACCAAGTACTTCAGCGGCTAGAGGAGCACGGCCTCAGACTGCAGAAGTCCAAGTGCGAGTTCCTGAAGGACCGGGTGGAGTACCTAGGTCACATTATAGACAAGGACGGACTACACCCTGTGCCGGAAAAAGTGAGAGCAATCACTGACGCTCCAGCTCCATCAAACGTCAGTGAGCTTAGGTCATACCTAGGGATGCTGCAGTACTATGCGAGATTTCTGCCCAATCTCTCATCAGAACTGAGCCCACTCCATGACCTACTGAAGGACAAGACACCATGGCTGTGGACGGACAAATGTCAAGCGGCTTTCCTGCGAACCAAACAGCTGTTGACATCTGCCAGTGTCCTGACCCATTATGACGTCAACCTGCCGATACGGCTGGAGTGCGACGCATCCTCCGTGGGCCTGGGCGCTGTCATCAGTCATGAAATGCCGGATGGAACGCATCGACCAGTCGCGTATGCATCCAGGACGCTGTCCAAATCGGAAAGGAATTATGCACAGATTGAGAAAGAGGCATTGGCTTTGGTTTTTGGTGTCAAGAAATTCCACGACTTCTTGTACGCCCGTCCCTTCACGCTCGTGACAGACCACAAACCACTCCTCGCCATTCTTGGACCAAAGAAGGGAGTTCCAACACTAGCTGCTGCAAGGATGCAACGTTGGGCGCTGATATTGGCGGCGTACCAGTACCAACTGCAATTCAGGTCTACTGATGAACACAAGAACGCAGATATGCTGTCTAGGTTGCCTTTGAAAGAAGAGGATTTCACAGCCAGTGAAGAGCCAATCTTCAGCATCACCTGTGTTGAAGCCTGCCAGTTACATCACGACAGATTGCAGAAGCAACCAGAAAAGATCCTGTCATGTCCAAAGTCCTGTCTCACACACTAAATGGATGGCCTGCCCAAAACAGTGATAGAGACGTGCAGCCCTACTTCAACAGACGCACTGAGCTGAGCGTCGAAGGAGGAGTCCTGCTCTGGGGTCTACGCGTCGTGGTACCTCCCGCTTTCCGCGACAGATTGCTTGAGGAGCTACACGAACAGCATCCAGGCATCTACAGAATGAAAGCCCTTGCTCGCAGCTATGTCTGGTGGCCCAACATCGACACGGACATTGAGGAGAAGGTGAAGACTTGCCACGACTGTACAAGAGTGTGCAACACTCCACCGACGGCACCACTTCAGCCATGGTCATGGCCTACACGACCTTGGCAGAGAGTGCATATTGACTATGCCGAGTATCAAGGGAAATATTTCTTCGTGGCCGTCGACGCCCACTCCAAGTGGCCAGAGATCTTCGCCACGACAAAGACAACAACAGAGAAGACCATCAGCATTCTGCGTCACCTTTTCTCTTCCTATGGCTTTCCAGAAGAAATAGTGAGTGACAACGGTCCTCAGTTCACCTCGGACCAGTTTGCTGACTTCCTGAGACAGAATGGAATCAGACACACCAGGTCTGCTCCATACCATCCTGCAACCAACGGAGCTGCTGAAAGAATGGTCCAAGTTCTGAAGAAAGGTCTCAAGCTTGCTTCACAACTTAGTGTGGATCATCAGCTTGCAAACTTGCTTCTGAGTTACCGGTCCACGCCACACTCTACAACAGGAGTGCCTCCTGCAGAGCTGTTTTTGAAGCGACAACTGAGGACACGTCTCACGTTGCTGAAGCCAGACCAGGAGGCCGCTGTTCGCCGGAAACAGGTGCAGCAGAAGCAGCAGCACGACCAGAACTCCAAGCAGATGCGGACGTTCCGGCCAGGAGATCACGTTGCTGTTCTTCAGTTCCGGGGACCCGAGAAATGGGTTCCAGGTATTGTAGTTCAAGCCCTGGGTCCAGTGGCGTACATGGTGAACGTCAACAACAGAATCACCCATGTACATGTTGACCACTTAATGGCGGCACCTCCATGCGCCCCACTGCCAGACACACAGGTGACAAAGGCCCATCCTAACTCACCCAGTAGGCCCACCAGTCTGATTCCAGAGGTGCGTAACCCCGCACACTCCCCGAATCCTGATTCCCCTGAGATATTGTCACCTGTGCCTGTCCCTGAGGGATCCACTACATCTCCAGTATCCAGTCCAGCTGCCAGCCGCCAGGGGAGAACATCAGACACAACTCTGGTACCAAACCCACAGCCCAACCCATCAGAGACGGCTGGTGTTCGACGATCAACAAGGATCCGGAAACCACCTGCAAAACTTGATTTGTGAATGTGCATTGACTCACTCGATCCGAGACAGTGCTTCAAAGGAAAATCATAACAGCTAACTGAGCTATTGTCGGTTGCATGAGATCCACCGTGTGGAAACTGTATCGGGCATCTTGGGCCACTACGTTCGTTCGCGGTAGTGTCGCCTTCGTTAAGGGGGAAGGAAGTGTAATGTACAGGAGTTTAGAGCTAGTAAAAGTAACTATGTAAAGCGCCTATGCTTAGTGGTTCCTTTAGCGTCTAGACCGTAATGTCCTTATTTGGTAAAGGCTTCAAGACAAAGGTACGCGTTTCCCCGCCGGGAGGGCACTTGGCATTCCACCCCCAAGCAGACCGCTTCCTTCCTTCTCTTTACTTTTACCATAGCATTATTTAGTAAAATACAGTAGTAAAAACATGATTTTCCGCAGTTCTTTTATTGATTATGTTGTACGTTAACAATAATAGAAAGAACATAACATTGTGGGCCATATTACGTATTACAGCCGAAATCCGCAACAAAGGGTGATTTATTTCATATAAATTAGGCTTCGATTGTCAGTTCGAGTCGCCGGGCGCATGTTGCCCTTTGATGTTTGACCTAGTTTCCCCGCAGTAACACGACTCAACGTTCTCAGATTGCAATTTTTTCCGTACATTTTCCGTGGGTTTTTAACTGCCGTAGCTTGTTAACGGCGAGGCCGCTTACATAGCTGCACTTCGTCGGCTTCGCCAGTTCGCCATTTGCAATCCGGCGTCAGTGACTGACTGACGCCGACTCGAAACTGACAATCAAAGACAAAAATATATGAAAAAAATCAAGTTTTGTTGCGGATTTTGGCTGTAATCGGTAGAGATGGACCTCATTTAATGATTCTGATGATATTTGTGACCCCGGCAGAATAGCTTTCAAAACGGTCCAGGCCGGAATTTCCGACCGTCACTCCTGAGTAGCGGTCCTTGCCGTCCCTGATTTTCGGACCGCCCGTCCGGCCTTGGATTTTACAAAATATTGTTACAGACAGGCAGTATACATGGTGGAAAGTTGTCTACAGCAAAGAAGATTCAGTTCTTGCAAGCACCTGGCGCTAGTTTCGTTTGTGAACTCGTTTCAGTTTTTCAACAGTTAGGCCCTACCGTCAGTGAGTAGCTGACTGAGGCGGCCCGGTCAGAGTTCTGGCACCAGTCTGAATCATTAGAACTGCTTGTCTTTCTCTCAGTCTTAGTTGCAGTTTCGTTCACTGATTGTGGAATTTTTATTCAGTATGACATGCATCCCGTGGGCGTTTGTATTCAATGTTAATAATATGATGTGCCGCGGGGTGACGGTAAACGTATGGGTCATCATGGGGAGTGGGAATCAGTATAAACACTGTGAGGGGTTGATGGCCCGGGGGGTGGGGGGGGGGGGGGGGGAGAGACATTTAACTGGCTTTAAAAATAAATAAATTTTTATATGATAATTTAGTAATGTGGGTGTGGGCACGACTGTTTGTGGCGGGTGTGTCGTCGGCTAGTTTTTGCAGTGTCAGTGATGGTCACGGGTGGAGGGGGTTGGGGGGGGGGGTGGTGGTAAGTGAAGAGTGAATGACTGTGCACGCCACATGATGTTCAAAGACGATGTTTAACCGCCGGCTCAGTTGGTTTTATTCTGTTTTTACTGGGGGGGGGGGGGGGGGGGGGGGGGGGGGGGGGGGGGGGGGGGGGGGGGGGGGGGGGTCTAAAGCAAGACTAATTCTGTGTTAGCGGCGTTGAAACATCATGTTTTGTCATAATAAATGGCGTTCTTTTTAACCTTTTATGTGTGTGGTCAGTTCTGTTTTTACTGGTTTATCCGAATTGTATACGTTTATTTTTGTTATTTTGAACCGTTCAGTTGTTTCAGTAGTGTTGGAGTTGAGTGAACCAGAAGCCAAACGTTTTACACATTACGAATAATAAAGTTTTGTTGTTGTTGTTGTTGTTGTTATTGTTGCTGCCAACTGAACTAGCTTCCAGGTAACCTACTTTTCTGTGTGCCAGCAGACTAGAGCTCCGCCCACTTAGACAAGTGGGCTAAACAGCACAGCGTGTGTTCGAACTCACCCCGCATTGAACTGCACAGACCCGCCAAGGCGTCCAGTCACCGAAAACAGCACTAGAACGTGGGTAACCTGTTTGCCAGACAGCCTGCAGGGTAATCTAGGGAGGTGTGTTTGTTCGCAGGTGCTGACTGGCTACAGTTGATAATTACATCAGAGGGTGGTGAGCGGCCGATTGTTTTCTGTGTGCTAGTGAAGTGGAACGAGTGTGTCAGTGGGTTAGGCCGCCGGGTGGGGGTTGTGGCCGGAGCACGGTAGCGAGATGCTGTTGACGTTTTGTATTGTCACCGACTGATGTGGTTGCTGTCGTGTCGAGACCGCATTTTAAAGGAACTATCTTTTTTTAATAATAATAATAATTATTATTATTGTAATTATTTCAAAATGTGTACACAACAGAAATGTGTCAGCACTTGTACAGGGCAAAATTGAATATCGCGTAGGCTACATTTCGCAGGGGAGAGTACTCAAGGTTCCTTAGTTTTGTCTGTCTTTTCCATAATTATGTCCACTTCGTCGAAAATTTATTTTACCAAACACAGAGTCGACGAAGAACGTTTTCACAGAAAATCAGTTGGTCACACAACAAATCGTCAAAAGGGAATTTCATCAAAACAAAAAATTAATGCAGTTAATATGCAAGACGTTGAGTGTTGAAAGTCTTCTCTCTTTTTTTATTACTACAAGCGTTGTTACGTTTGACTCCAAAACGCAAAATTAATATGAACTTACCTTCATACAAAGTATGTATATTTAAAGGCACGCAGGCGTCTTTCTCCGCCGCATTGTTTGGGACATAGGCCTAACAGTAACAAGATAATGTTAATGAGGTTAATGAATGCAGACACTTTTAAACTTTACACGCCCTCCCGTACTCAGTCTCTGCTCTGCTTCTGATACTCTCCGCCTCCAATTCCTCGTACCGTGAGACATTCCACCGTTGGTTCTGCCTAGTCCGCCTCCGGCCGCTCTACATGGAATGACTTTCCCTTCCTCTCCAAAAGAAACCTCTTCTAACTGCGGCTTCAAATCAACTTGAACCGGTTTGTAAACTGTGCATAGTGTGTCCAGTTTTTCAAGCA
>JABMCL010002280.1:1162500-1185000 GCA_018857735.1 Alviniconcha marisindica | reverse complement strand
CAACACACACACACACACACACACTGTAGCAGGAACTGGATCCTGATATTAGTTGGGATGAAAATACTGTGAGAAGAGGAATGTTTTCCAGTGAGACACAAGTGAGACAAGTCAACATAGGCAGAACATAAATCGATGGAGTTATCGTTCGTCCGGCGAGTTTGCTTCGAAACAAGGGTCATCTGGGTGCATCAGAAGGAAGAGTGTTGGAGCGTATTTTGATACAAGGTGTACCAAGTCCGAGGCACGTGTTCCACAAATTTATCCTTTTGTCATTTGGTTTTGACATAAGGTTCACCAGCGCCCTGGTTTTTATTTCTGTAGTTTTTTTCTTCTTCTTTTTTCTTCTTTTTTTTCTTCTGTTTCTGTGCACCAAAAGGAAGAGTGTTTGAGGACATTTTAACACAAGGTGTACCAACGCCCGAGGTCGGTGTTAAACACAAATGTCTTGCTCGGTCAGTTTGTTTTGACACAAGATTCACCAATGCCCCGGTTTCTTTTTGTCTTTTTTTTTTTTTTTCCTCCTTCTTTTTTGTCGCCAAGTCCCCCTGCTTTGTCAGTTTGCTTTGAAACAAGGGTCACCAGTACTCTTGCGTATTTCGCCTATTCTTCCTGCTTTGTCAGTCTAGGGTCACCAGCACCTTTGCTCATTTCGCCTGTTCCTCCTGTTGTCAGTCTACTTTGAAACAAGGGTCACCAGTACCCAGCGTATTTCGCCTATTCCTCCTGCTTTGTCAGTATGCTTTGAAACAAGGGTCACCAGTACCCAGCGTATTTCGCCTATTCTCCTGCTTTGTCGGTATGCTTTGAAACAAGGGTCACCAGTACCTTTGCGTGTTTCGCCTATTCCTCCTGTTTTGTCGGTATACTTTGAAACAAGGGTCACCAGTACCCAGCGTGTTTCGCCTATTCCTCCTGCTTTGTCAGTATGTTTTGAAACAAGGGTCACCAGTAGCCAGCGTATTTCGCCTATTCTTCCTGCTTTGACAGTCTACTTTGAAACAAGGGTCACCAGTACCCAGCGTATTTCGCCTATTCCTGCTGCTTTGTCAGTATGCTTTGAAACAAGGGTCACCAGCACCCTTGCGTGTTTCGTCTATTCCTCCTGCTTTGTCAGCCTACTTTGAAACAAGGGTCACCAGTACCCTTGCGTGTTTCGCCTATTCCTCCTGCTTTGTCATTATGCTTTGAAACAAGGGTCACCAGTACCCAGCGTATTTCGCCTATTCCTCCTGCTTTGTCAGTATGCTTTGAAACAAGGGTCACCAGTACCCAGAGTATTTCGCCTATTCCTCCTGCTTTGTCAGTATGCTTTGAAACAAGGGTCACCAGTATCCAGCGTATTTCGCCTATTCCTCCTGCTTTGTCAGTATGCTTTGAAACAAGGGTCACCAGTACCCAGCGTATTTCGCCTATTCCTCCAACTTTGTCACCTTGTTTTAACACAACGCTCATTGGACCCTGGGCCCCTTGGGGGTGTTGCACCAATTCCTTCAGCTTTCTCAGCTTTCTTTCACAACGTGTAATATAGCCAGTAGGCTACGTTGAAGAGGACGAAGGATAAGGGGAACACAATCCGTGACCACTTGTCCACCACCCGACCCAGGTCACGTGACTCGTGGTCGAACTGAAAGACGCTACTGCGCCTGTGCAAACGGGCGGAAGCGGAAGATGACTGCCTGGCATTGCCGTTGTGGAATGAAGTCTGGCGGGAGGTCACGGGCTCTCCGTTCACCGACACCTGCAACTTCGCCAGGAACAAAATTCACTGATCAACTTTATTGAAATGATATGCAAATCTGCACCTGACGAGAAAGTTACGACTGTCTAAACGCTAAAACTACATCTGACCCCCCCCCCACCCCCCCCCCCCCCTCTTCTCCCTTCTCTCTCTCTCTCTCTCTCTCTCTCTCTCTCTCTCTCTCTCTCTCTCTCTCTCTCTCTCTCTCTCTCTCTCTCTCCAATTATTGTAAAACAAAGTTTTCGAGTTCGAGCCCTCTTTATTTCGGTCTCAGTTTTGCAATGGGTTGTTTGATTACAGATCTTGTTGTGTTTTCTCGCAAATATGAATTACAATGCATTCTTCGCATAACCAAAAGAGTCCCACGCTTGTACTGGATATCGTATAAGCGAAACACGTCAATCGAATGCAAACAGAAAATTCAGTTCGTACGTCATTGTTGTTCTACTCAGAAATGGATACTTGGATGTTTGTTGGTCAGACTCGTTTAACAAGCCTTTCCCGGAAATGTACAAGCTGGAAGCATCAAAATAATTCTACCCTATGACAGGCAAATGAGTTTTAATTAAGTTGTACGCACGATTCTGGATTAAGATGGGCAAATGCTTCCGTATTAAGAGGGGCGGGTGATTCTGCATTATCAGCTGATTACACTTTATGTTGCATTAAGATGCGCTAATGGTTCTGTACTAAGATGTGCAAATGGTTACCAGCGGGAAGCGTCAGAATAATTCTGCCGTATGACAGGGAAATGATTGTGTATTAAGAGGGGCAGATGACTCTGCATTATCAGTATATACACATGTTGTTGCATTAAGATACGCTAATGGTTCTGCATTGCGATGAGCAAATGATCGAGCATCAAGATGAGCAAAATAACTTTGCACTAAGATGGGCAAATAATTCTACTCTATACTATACAACAAATAATTCTATTAAGATGTAAAGAATCAACACATAAGGGAGTCAATTAGAGCTCGAAATACGTAACACAAGTACAACAACAAAGACCCGAGTCGCCTACGGTAACTCACCTGGCATGCATACAAGGTACATAAACTCCAGAGGTATAGGCGACTCAGGTTTTGTTGTGGTACTTGTGTTACGTATTTCGAGTGCTAATTAACTTCCTTCTGGGTTGATTCTGCAGGGGCGCTCTGGGCCTCGTTCTGTTTCAGATTTGTTCTATTAAGATGGGTAAAGTCTACATTAGATGTGATCCTGTTGCTGACTGATTCACCAGTGACACCCGTTCTTTAGAGTGGACACTTCCGTACAGACAACTCACAATGGTCTCAATGCTGGACGCTCGCTTGTGCGCCACACAGGAGTCGTGAGATACAGAGGAACCCTGGCACTTGCGGTGGCGGCGGGAAAACACGGTGACGAAGCCGTACTGCATGTAGGCAGCGAAGACGAAGATGAGGCAGACGGACATCCACACGTCGATGGACTTGGTGTACGGCACTCGCGGCAGCTGAAAGGTACACACTTTGTCAACGGATACTGTTTTCTTTCACATTGTCTCACACTAACGAATGGTATAGCTATTGTTTGTTCTTCGTGACAACCCACCCAGGCATCCTCATTGCTATTGTTTTCCTTTCTTCTCATAGCATTGCCTTGAGTTGGAATCACATCGAGTTTGTCTTTTGTCAGCGCCTTTGCCTCCAGTAAATTTACCATCTACAAGTGCGTGCGTGCGTGCGTGCGTGCGTGCGTGCGTGCGTGCGTGCGCGTGCGTGCGTGCTGTGTGCGTGCGTGTGTGTGTGTGTATGTGTGTGTGTGTGTGTGTGTGTGTGTGTGTGTGTGTGCTATGAAGTAGGTGAATGTGTATTTTTTGTCAAATTGTTATTTTATGTTGTAGCATGTTGTCACTATTCTCGCTTGTGTATGCGCCTTGGGCTGTTAAAATATTTTGATAGGTAGGGCGCTTACAAATTTCCATTATTATTGTTATTATTAAGCTCTCCATCTGCAAAGTTCCTGTTCAGGTGTCACAGCCCGCCGCCCATCCCTTTTCAGGACATGACCAATACATTCTACCTTTTCTACCTGACCATCAGAGATCCACAGGGATGAACATCATGCAGAGTTGTCAATAAATCTGCACACCCGTCCCCCACACATCTGGTGTATCTCAGTTTGTTTGTCTACTTCAAAAATGTCTTTAACATACCACACACACCTCTGAGCGAACAGCAGAACTCTGAGTAGTAATGGTAAGCACGGTGAGCAGTCCTACGGAGATCCTGGCAGGAATGGCGTGCGTGTCCAGCCAGAAGGAGACCCAGGAGAGACTGACGATGAGCACGCAGGGGACGTAGGTCTGGGTCATGTAGAATCCTATCTGACGTTGAAGAAACAGTCGCGCCTCCAGACATGGGAAGGTGCCTGGTGAAAGTGTAAAAATGTGCGGAGTTTTGGGTTGGTTGCTGCTCAGAATTAGTTTACTAAAATTACTTAGTTACTTACAGTGCCACCTCCACCACCACCACCACCACCACCCCACCCCCCACCCCTTCTGTTTCTCTTCGTGGGCCGGAAATAACTGCCCCCCCCCCCCCCCCCCCCCCCCCCCACCCCGCTCTGACGATTCTGTCCCTCATTCAAATAAAAATGGGTATGCCAGTCAACCTAGCATAAAAATAATGTATTCTTTTATCTGTTATTTATCCAAATTGGAGCACATAGCCCATTACAAAGCAAAAATCTCGCACGCACGCACGCACGCACGCACGCACGCACGCACGCACGCACGCACGCACACACACACACACACACACACACACACACACACACACACACACACACACCACACACACACACACACACACACACACACACACACACACACACACACACACACACACTGACTCGCCAATACTATTGTTCCAATCAAGGGACAGGACTCTTGGAACTATGGTCGAGTAGGCGTCAAACCTCAACGAACATCTTCCTACCTGTGGCGTAAGTCGCTGTGCAGTCGTGTGTGCTGATCTCGGTCAGCCTGAAGTCTGGGATGTGCGCGTTCTCCAGAATGTCCATGGATTTCCGTGCCGATGACCAGACCAAGTACATGTCGTCCGTCGTGTGGCTGTCTGCAAATGCAACGTGAGGACGCGCCAGTCAGTGCTAACTGCAGCTGTCATTCACCTCGGTGAGAACACGACTGCTCCACAGCCCTTTCAGTCCCCATTTAAAGGTAAGTCACTTGGTGTTTTACGCCAAGTCAACCAGTGCTGTTATATCAGGGCGATCTACATTTAAAGGACCAAGTTAAATGGCTCCTTCCGGAACAGGCAGCCATGAGCTCGTCCATACAGGACCCATCCCTCGCTATCACGTGTGTAAACCGCAGTTGTAAAGAAACAAATGTCAGATAATCAGACAGTTAGGCTCACACACAAGTGAACTGATTCAAAGCGTAGGAGAATGCATACTGGCGCTTCGTGCAACGAAACTTCACTGGCCTAAAAAAAATCAGTTCTCCCCGTGTTAAGCACTACTGCTAATAATGATAACGGGTACTTAGAGCGCCTAACCCGCACAGTCCCCCAAGTGCTTACACAGTCTTTAAATGTACCAGTTTTCAAGGTACAGTGCCTACAACACACACACACACACACACACACACACACACACACACACACACACACACACACACACACACACACACACACACACACACACACACACCCCAAGTTCAACGCCTACAACAAACACACACACACACACACACACACACACACACACGCACGCACGCACGCACGCACGCACACACCACCACACACACACACACACACACACACACACACACACACACCACACACACACACACACACACACTCAATGTAACAATACAATATGAAACAAAAGTTTATTTCTTCGGGCTTTTTTTTTTTTTTTTAAATTTACATGTTGTATTCTATTTCATTTTGTATTGTTACTTTACACAAGGAGAACTGATTAAAAAAATATTTACAAGCTTAAACTTGTTTCTTTTTCTTCTTCTTCCTCTTCTTCTTTTAAATGTTGCATTCAAACTTGTCGATATTTCAACGAAATCAAATCAAATTAGTGTTCGTCAACTTCCTCATCCACGGGTACACGCACCTATATCGTTGGGCACCTTTGACACGAGACAGCTTAAACGGCCGGTGACCAGTATTAAGGGACACACACAACGCATCCATGTAGCGGAATAATCAAATAATGAGTGTATAGCCATTCCCAGCGGAAGCAAAAGTAGGTTAGAGCTCTACAAGAATCTAAGTGCATGGAAACAGCGAACAGAAAGGCAAAGGTCTGGCCAGGCAGTGTCACTTACAGCTCTCCATACGTATATAGCAGATCTGCTCATCCAGTGGGAACTTGCGCAGATTCATCAGGCATTGAAAGGTCACAGTGAGCCTGCAACATCCAGGTACAAAACGATAGTCTTGGAAACATCAAGCATTGCAAGTCACAGATATCCGGCAGTAAAATGTTACCCTCGACAACATCAAGCATGGAAAGGTCAGAGTTAACCAGCACTATCCGGCAGTGAAATGTTACCCTCGGCAACATCAGCCACTGAAAGGTCAGAGTTCGCATGCAGCATCCAGCAGTAAAACATTACCCAAGGCAACATCAAGAACTGAAATGTGTGAGTTAGCATGCAATCTCCGGCAGTAAAATATTACCCTCAGCAACATCATGCATTGAAAGGTCAGAGTTAGCATGCAACATCCCGCAGTAAAATGTTACCCTAGGCAACATCAACAACTGAAAGGTCAGAGTTAGGCTGCAACATCCCGGAGGAAAATTTACCCCCCAGCAACGTCAAGCATTGAAAGGTCAGAGTTAGCATGCAACATCCCGCAGTAAAATGTTACCCTAGACAACGTCAAGAACTGAAAGGTCAAAGGTGGTATCCAACATCCTGCAGTAAAATGCTACCACTACCGTTCATCCTTCCCCTCGAATTTGTTGACATAGAAACATCCGTTCATTTCGATTTTTGTCCTGTGTTTGAGATCTTCATAGGGTAGCTTGACCTGATAATAACTAACACGCCTGACTAGACGTTAAAGAATAAAGAAACTAATCAACCTACTTTCGAAAAACCTTTCAAAACATTTGCATACAGAGGACACAATAACAAACACCTAATATGTTGAGATTCATTCCAGAGCTACCGCATGTTTCATCTTTTAAGACGGCAGTAGATCAAAATGTGTTTCTGCATGCTTCGCCTGGAAAATATACCTCCGGTGCAGTTTACGTACCTTGCATGCCATGTGATAGTTACCGCAGGCGATTCGTGTCTCTGCTGTGCCCCTTGTTGCGCGTGTGATCTCTGTCCAGTGCTATTAAAGCCTCTGTACTGGTTGATGCTTCGCCTGCTGCCAGGAACTATACCCTTTTAGTTTTCGCCTTCCAAGTTCATTCGACTTCAGGTTTTGCTAGATCCTCTCCAAACACACCACGACAAAGATTGTAATAAGAGTGAATCAGATTTTTACTTATGATTTGACGAATTGTGTTTTGCACTTGATACGTCCTTCGCGGGTGACTGGGTGTTAGGCATCATTCACTTATTTACGCGCCCCCCCTCCCTCCCCCCCTTCCCCCCCACACACACAACCCCCACCCCCACCCTCCCCGCCCCGGACCCCTCGTTGTCACACCTCTGGCTGAAGAGAATGGTTCCGTCTGGGTGGAGGCGGATGAGGAGATTGGGCACCGTGACGACGTGGCTGTACTCATACTTCGACTGGGAGAAGAAGAGGTCGGGCAGCCAGATGGAGTTCACGCGGCGGTAGTTCAGAAGGATCGTCTGGTTCATGCCGTCGAAAGCAAGACGCGGGTCTCGCCACTGCTGCCGCAGGTAGAAACTGGCCGTCATTTGCTGAAGGAGACACAATGCGTTGGTAGTGGAGAGTGTGGTTGGTGGGGGATCAGGTTAATGCAGATACTGCAAAATACTCAAAACTCTGCTATCTTTACTCCCTCTGAGGTGCACATTTTAAGATCAAGTTAATGTGATCACCAAAAAAAAACGATTTGAAAAAAGACACAAAAAGGTCAGGTTATTGCAAATGCCGCGAACTACTGCACTCTCCTCTTCACTAGGTTTGAGAGGCACATTGAGAGAGAGAGAGAGAGAGAGAGAGAGAGAGAGAGAGAGAGAGAGAGAGAGAGAGTTACTCAAAATAGCATTCCTCGGCTAAACCTACGAGGTTCACTCAATGTTGAGTAAGAAGGTAGTCGTAATGTGCCTCGTTGCCCACCGTTCTCGCAGCTGCACTCAAACGTCGGGGGTTTCGGTTACGGGATTTGTCGTGAAATGAAGACTGTCGTAGCTGAAGGAAATCTTGACATGGGAATCCTAGCACGGCTACGGTCAGTAAAGCCATGACTTTGTAAACAGCCTGTAACTGGGGCACCGGACCGAACAGTGAAATCACCATACTAGGGAGAGATTCGCGAGTCGGGAACCCCAGCGGAGGTAGTGGTTGTCTGTACCCGAGTTTCTGCAATAGCCTCTAAGTTGTTCAGCGTTTGAGGTGTGACAGATCAAAGTCTGTGTGATTTAGGTTTGCTAGGGTTCGACGTTAGCCGAACACAGAGGGTGCAGGGCTGCTCAAAAGCTTCAGCCAATAAGATTACCAAAAAAAAAAAAAAAAAAAAAATCCGCACGAAAAGCCCAAAGAGTGGCTCCTATATCTGGCTCAAAACCAAAGCATAGCAAAAATTCCGTCCCTAATAAGCCGTACGGTTTCTGCGGACGTTAAGCACCATGTTTACTTACTTACTTACTTGCATAGCAAAGAGAGCGAAAAGAAATCCCAAAGTAAGTACGGGTGCTCGGTACCCGATGGCGAGAGCTACAGCTGCAATTATAACGACAAAGGCAAATGACGTTCGTTTTGGTGCTGGAATCAGATTCAAATCATCGTGCAAACACAGTGCCACACAGAGGTCAGAGCAAAAGCTTGTGTGACTATAACTATGGAAGGCGAGGCTAAAAGCTTAGGGAGCGAGCGCGCGCGTGCGCGCGCACGCACACAACCACACACACACACAAAACAAACACACACGCACGCACGCACGCACGCACGCACGCACGCGCGCGCGCACACACACACACACACACACACACACACACACACACACACACACACACACACACACTGCACTGACCATTTCCCTTTCGCTGACAGGACCCAGCGTGTTGAGGACAACGTCCACCTCCACCTGCAAAGCCTGACCTGTAACACATAGATTGACCCGTAACCCATATAACGCCCATAACCCATAAAACGCCCATAGGCTGACCTGTGACAACAGACTGACGTGAAATCAACTGATTGGAATCTCATACATAAATCATCAACTCAATGATTGGCCAGTGACTCGCTTGTGTCAACCCTACGTCAGTTTTACTCCAGCGATTTTAACCCTACAATACACTCACACTATTTTAAACCACAGTTTTTCTCTCTCACTTTCAGCTTTCGCTTAACCCAGAACCATTCAACCCCTCGTTTCTGTGATACTGTTTTTATCTCAGAACTGAGCCGCAACACAGACTGAACCCACTGGCCCTGGACCCCAAGCAGCAGTCCTGCTCTGCTCAAAGAAAAGGTCATCGCGGAACACTTTTTTTCTTTTCTTTTTCTTAGTTTTTCTATTGTTTTGGTGGTTTGTGTGCGTGCGTGTGTGTGTGTGTGTGTGTGTGTGTGTGTGTGTGTGTGTGTGTGTGTGTGTGTGTGTGTGTGTGTGTGTGTGTGTGTGTGTGTGTGTGTGTGTGTGTGTGTGTGTGCGTGCGCGCGCGTGTGTTTGTGTGTATGTGTGTGTGCGCGCGCGTGTGTTTGTGTGTGTGTGTGTGTGCGCGCGCGAGCGTGTATGTGTGTGTGTGTGTATGTGTGTGTGTGTGTGTGTGTTTGTATGTGTGTGTGTGTGTGTGTGTGTGTGCGCGCGCGAGTGTATGTGTGCGCGTGTGTATGGCTTTCATACTTTAAAAAAGTTTGGTTCCCGAGAAGCGTTTTCAAGACGGCAGAAAAATTGATATCTTCGTTCGCTTCCTCTGAAGACTGCGCCCACAGAGTGCCATCACGGGTTGCACTTGAGAAATTAGCGGACCCGCAAGTTTGTTTCAGAAGTGCCAGCTGTGACAGAAGCACAGAGGACGGAATCCGTGCAGAGTTTTGAAGGAGTACATCGGAATGGGCAAGGAAAACAACTCTTTTTATATTATGTTCTTTGCCAGTAATTCCAAACAAGTCTCATAAGCCAATCACGTACAACAGTTTCGCTTTCTACCGTCATAGTAACTTTATCTAAACATGATGTGCAGAAGGTTTTTTTCCCGAGAGACCTGACTTTTCGTAATTTGTTATTCATGACAGAAAAATAAAATTACGAACACGATACAGTTCAACTAACTCTCTTGAATTTTTCGAATTTTTTATTTAATTTTTTATTTAGCCGCCGTCTTTGTCAAGCCGCGAGTTTTCTCCAAAGCACACATTACAGGTACGAAACGGTGAAACATTTCGACCATTTACTTTGAGATAATAATACTTTATGTAAACTGTTTTGGTAGGACTATGCTCTACATGTGTATTGAATATCATATTTAGGTTAATATGTATCATGTGAGCGCTCAGGGCGTTGATGAGCGCATGATAAATGTACATTATTATTATTATTATTAGATACCGCGAGGCAGTAGTTACCACCCGAGTAGGCTACTACTGTCCACCAATCGGATGCCTAAATGAGATGTTATATCACCCACAGGAACCAGCTCACCCACACTGATAGCTTTTTGCACCCAAGAAAATAACGCCCAAGGCCTCATTATTGATTGAGGGACGCGAGGCATTGTTCAGTCACGCATGACCTACACATCATCAAATAGGCTAATCTACTACAAAAGCGCTTTCACACAGTATACGATTAATCAAACCAGCTGTGACTAACTCGACACAGGTATAGTACTCAGCTATACGAACCCGTTGGTCAGTTCCCGGGGCACGGATCAATGGAACACGGATAAATATTGAATAAAACGTACAGTGTCTGGTCTGTTGCTGAGTTTGGTCAGACCGACCCAAAAGCAGGGAGGCTCAAGTCCGAATGTGCTAAGCTCAGTGCTAACGATATATGTACTTAATCCCTTTCACTGATCTCTGTGTTGTGAGCCCGTTATACGTCATTCAAAATTACCTACTTAGCTGATTTTTGACGTCAAGTCTGGCGTGCAATCTCAAGATACAAGATGTAAGACAACTTTACAGAATACATACAGAATACAGAATCTGTATTGTCTATGAATGACACAGAAATTTGCCTTACGACAGCATAAAAGATACAAGTAAAATAACACACATAAAAGTACACATAAAAGACAGAGTACTTTATCTTAGAGTCTGCAGGACTACTTTTTTTTATTAGTCCATTGCTCAAATTACATGGTCTGCCATAAAACATACTCTATGAAACCATTGCATCAAAGACCCATTTTTCAGTCTTCTAAATTACATCCTCTTGTACGTTATATCGGGGCGAAGCAAAGAGTATCAAATCATCAGTAAAACGTTTGTTTCAGTGTTTGTGACATAAGTCGCTTTTTGCTGGAAGAGGATTACTCAAATGAACCAGAAAAGTAGATCTAGAAAGGAACATTGCCAAGCAGTACATGAGGCACAAAGAGCTACATTCTGACCTATTTCGGGCCTTAAAGAGAGTACCTCTGAGAGCTCCCAATAGACGATTTCCGGAAATAACAGGCAAAGATAATTTGACAGTATTTTCTTACTCCGGGAGAGTGAAGTCCCCTGAATGGAGGCGGCAGCTGAGAAGAGCCGATCTGCGACAGTTTTAGATCTTCAGGCATGGACCTATTATAATTTACACTAGACTACCAGCTGGGGGAACCTACTATCCGATCTGCATGTTCCCCACGAACTGTGAGCGCTTGATCGGCATTTCTGATGCCTTTTCTGCCTTTGTCTACGGGTATCCGTCATCTTGCCCACGTGCTCACTGTACCCCCAACAAAAGCGCGCCTACTCTGCGCTACACCCGCAGGCCTGGACCTATACGGGCCATGCCTGTAGGCACTTACCGAGTGCAGTCCCCTGGATTTCCGAAGATCGTCTATTATGGGAAGTGGATACTTAAACTTCTGTGTCTGCAGTGCATGACTGTGGTATGTTCAAAGCCACTCACTGAGTCACTGTAGTCAGACTGTAAACGCACCCAACTGAGCAGCCCCATCAATTTGTTTGCGCTAGCTAAAATTACCGAAGGCAAAGTGATTAAATTTGAAATTTTGCGAAAATGAAGAATTAATCCAATTAATGCTTGTTATTATAAACACCTTTTACATACTGAAACTCAATAGAAATCATCGGTAGTTCTTGGAAAACAAAGACAGTTTTGAAAAATCCTGCTCCTTAAAAATGAAAGTGATCCTTATCACTGTAGGCCTATCTGCCTCTGCGCATTACCTCCGTTGCCTCCTCATAAACTGATATTTACTGTGGACATTGTTGACTATCAAAGCACAGGAACTATTCAAGAAACTATGGCTAGCACTGTTTTTTGGTTATGTTCCAGTCTCGCGATTTCGAAGAACACAAGTTTCCGTATACCTCTTTCTCCGACATAAAGAGACCAATGATGTATCAATACTCTTTCTCTCCACTGTGTCTGTCTGTCTCTGCCTGTCTGTCTGTCTTTCTGTCTGACTGTTTCTGTCTCTCTCTCTCTCTGTCTGTGTCTCTTTCTGTCTGTCTGTCTCTCTCAGTCTCTCTGCCCCTCTGTCTCTCTGTCTCTCTGTCTCTCTGTCTCTGTCTCTCTCTCTCTCTCTCTCTCTCTCTCTCTCTCTCTCTCTCTCCTCTTCTCTCTCTCTCTCTCTCTCTCTCTCTCTCTCTGTCCCTCTGTCTCTTCTCTCTCTCTCTCTGGTCTTACCAACATCGCTCAGGGGTCTGATGGTGGGGTCATAGCTTCCATTGTCCAACAGGTTGTCGATGATGGTCTTGAAGGTCATCGTGCTGTTGCTCTCCCTGAAAACACACACACACAAACGGTGGAAAACCAATACAGCATTACCATAACACAACCTTGACGTCACACGTTGTACGTGTGTTTGTAGCACAGTGGCTGGTTAGTTAGCTCTTGTATTTTAGCGTTCCGTCTATCGCATAGGCTCACCTCCGAACAAATCACACCTGGAAAACAAATCTCTCTCTCTCTCTCTCTCTCTCTCTCTCTCTCTCTCTCTCTCTCTCTCTCTCTCTCTCTCTCTCTCTCTCTCGTTCGAGTTCGAGTTCTCTCTCCTTCTTCTTCTTCTTCTACACCAGTCCACAACACAAGCCGCTAAATCAGAAATAAAACCTGAAGTTCTGGTCACTTACGCAATCAATAGAAACCGCATTCAAGTTTAAACACACACACACACACACACACACACACACACACACACACACACACACACACACACACACACACACACACACACACACACCTAAAAAACTAACAACAGCAACAAAACGGCCAATAAAGGTGGCACATCTCAACATTGACATTTCATTTAACTGCAGTTGACAGAACACTGGAACCTAACACAATGCACTGCGTAGACTCAACGGAAGACAGAAACTTTACGAAATCACAAACACGTCTGACTGTAACTGTGGACCCCCAGGACGAGAGGGGGTCATATTTTAATACCGTGCATTTTTTCAGAAACCTTTCTGGCCATAGTTCCACGTAAATGAACTCCTGATCAATAACCACTATTCCCTAACATTTATGGTGGTCATATACAGACTACTCTGAGCTACTCTAATCCTCTTACAGGCATTAAAAGCTCTACTTTGTGTGTGTGTGTGTGTCGGGGAGTGGGGGTTACTGTGTTTCTTTGCTGATTTTCGGGGCGGTGGGGGGGGGGAGGGGAGAGGGGTAGGAGAGGTAGAGAGGAGTGTGCGGTGTGCGTGTGTGTGTGTGTGTGTGTGTGTGTGTGTGGTGCGTGCGTGCGTGCGTGCGTGCGTGCGTGTGTGCGTGCGTGCGTGTATGGTGTGGTGTGGGTGTGGTGTAGTGTGCGTGTGTGTGTGTGTGTGTGTTTCTGTGTGTACGTGTGGATGTGTACACTTATTGGGGGTGGGGGTAAAATAGCTATGTAGTGAACTATTAAACTAGGTTATGTATTGTTGTAATGTTTCATGTATACTACTTTGAGCTTCAAACATGTATTATATAGGGATTGAGCGCATTAATAATAATAATGTACTTTTTTCTTCTGCTATTTCTCCGAACTGGAGCACATAGCCCATTACAAATTAAAGAAGTGTAAAAAGAACTTCCGCGCGCGAGCACGCACACACACACACACACACACACACACACACACACACACACACACACACACACACACACACACACACACACACACACACACACACACACACACACACACACACACACACACACACACACACACACACACACACACACACACACACGCACACACAGAGGGAGTCAATAGGATGGCTTAAAGAGTTGAGATTTCAACGATGATTTGATGATCAAACTTTGGAAGGAAAACTAGAAATGTCTCAGACAGACGGTGCAGCATAAGAAAAAGATCTCTGAACAAGCGAGTGCGTGCGCACATAGGGAAGACAAAGAATGAAAGTATCAGACGAAGAGCGTAGCTGGCGGGTTGGTTTGTAAATTTTCAATTCGGTCAAGTAGACAGGAACGGACGAATTGAGGCAGTTGTAGCTTAGATATGCAGTTCAGATATGCAGTTATTATGATTATGATGATTATTATTATGTTGATGATTAGTATTACTAAATGAGGGGTTGCACTGTAGTGCACACCATCAGATGCACATTTATGCATATATCGTTCCACTAACCCATTCCTTTCAGCGAAAACAAAACAAAAAACAACGAGGAATGAGGAGAAGAGGAGGAGGAGGACTGTTGATGAACAAACCAGTAGCAACAACAACATTGAGGGTTTGTATGTGCGCAGCACAAGGACTCAAGTAGTTGGTTAATAATGGGATTGTAGGTCCTGTCAATGATGGACAGAAAAAGGTACTAGCGCAAAATGATGTCGAAACGGAGGGCAAAAGAAATCGCCCAGAGGAAGGGAAGTGTGATGAAGTGTGTGATCGAGTCAAGAACACAGTGAATGAGCCGTGTGAATGAGCCGTAATAAATGTGGTGTGTGCTTTAGGGAATTCCGTCAGTAGTGGACTTTCAACGTCCTGTCAGTCGTACAGGGTCATGTCAAAACCCCTACAAGGGAATAGGCGCTTCAGTCGCCCCAAAACAGACGATTCAGCTTTCACAATCATACTGGCCTGGATGACGAATGACTACCATATGGCTGCCGTGCAAAAAAAATTGCTCGCGTCTGAAAATGTACCCGACTATTTTAACCTTTATTTGTTCATTGTTCATTTTTATTAAGTTTGTCCCTAATATGTCAACCCGACATCCGAGGACATGAAGCCCCACATCATCATCATCAAGTTTCATTTTAAGCATTTATCTTCCTGGACTGTGTTATTCCTCGTCAGTTCTACCCCAGCCATTTTAACCCTTCGTTACACTCACGCTATGTTAAACATCCGTTTATTCCACTCTCTTAACCATCATTCAACCTAATTTGACTGCTCGTTTCTTTCAGACTGTTTTAACCCTTCTGTTTACTGAAACTGTTTTAATCCTTCATTTAACTGGGCCCATATTAACCCACTCCATTCAACAAGGATTATTTTCTGTCTCCATGCGAATTTCTTGCTCCTCCGTAGCAGCTAGCTACTGAGTGTTAACTCTGGGTCAGCAGGTTAATCGCTGTTTTGACAGTGTCACAGCAACAGAACAAATGCGGCCATGTTATGTCATAGCCGATGGGTTACCAAGCGAGCGCTGTTGCCTGTTCGCTGGCCCAGCAACGGTTATTACCAGGTGGATCTCGCCAGAACTTGGACACCCAGTAGTGGTGGTTGTTTGATCGGTCTTTTTTTTAATGATTCATAAAACATCCACACACTGCCACACACCTTTCCACCCGACATATACACATCCGCATGCGTAGCCTACGCGCGCGCATACGCACACATTCACACGCCTGCACGCACGCACACATTCACACGCCTGCACGCACGCACACATACACTATCTCTCACACACACATAAAATGCATACACATGCACGCACACGCATACACACGTACCCCCACACGCACAATCATAAACACCCACTCGGACATACACAAATACTCACACACAAAAACGCGCATGAGCGCGGCGGATGCTCACACACACATAACACGCAAAATAGCGGACATCGACACGCACGCACGCACACACACACACACACACACACACACACACACACACACACACACACACACACACACACACACACCACCACACACACACCAGTGGAAGGTGACTTAGTAATGAAGTGACACGGCGCAGTTTATCAGTTGGTCATGCAAGACCAATGAAGCGTCACGGTTCAGCTAATCAGTTGGTCACGAAAGGCCATCCTGACCTATCAGACCTGGGTTGAGTCGGTTATTCGGACGGATAGTTTTGGGGTTTTACGTGGGGTTCCCGTGGTGAGTGCAGGCACACTACAAACGTCCACTAAAACATGACTACGAACAGGGTGACATTTATTTCACGGGTCAGCACGGAAAAAGTGACCAGTCGAAGGTAACGCAGTTGAAAATGAGGGTGAAAATTTGGAAACTAAATGAAAGTGAATGGACCAGGAAAACAGGAATAAAGACAAACATTTCTGACAGCGGATGTTTGATGACAAACAACAGGTTTCACATTGCCTCCGAATCAAGTCATAAAATGAACAAAATGATCGACGTTCAATACACAGAACAAGTAAAACAGAACAGTCGTCACAAAGAAAGCAATACGCCATTCATGATTGTAAGGGCTGAGTAAGTAAGTAAGTAATTTGGTGTTTTACGCCCAGTCAACCATTACGGTTATCTCAGGGTGTTACACATTTTGTCGATACACAATATCTGTTAAAAACATGTCCATGTTAAAAACTTATACGTATTCAGATTTTTTAAAACAGTTGTAAGAAGTGGGTAAAACACAAACTGGAAACCTTTTCTCAAATATATATATGCTTTCTCAAGTCAATCTAGAAAACCAATCACTTCGCAAACGTAAGACGGAAGTCCATGTATAAAAATCAGACATCAATTTTCAAACCGTTAGTCCCTTCAATATTACCCCTGTTTAGAGAGCGCATACCGACATGCTGATATCGTCGACCATTCCGTCTTTGTAAGGGCTGAACGTCCACAGAGACCACATGCGGTCTATTAGTGATGGGCTGCCATTCAGGTCGATTTGTTCTCTTTCTGCATCTGCGGTATCCCACCGAGGTTTGCGAACTCTCCTGAAGCCAAGCAACTTGAGTTACTTGACTAGGAGCACCGGAGGTTCAACAGTTCTATTCAGGCAGATTTGATCCAAAAGGCAGTTAACACCTCTTGTTGGTCGCCACTCCACACACCCCACTTTCTCTCCTTTCCATTACCTTACAAAACCCTGTATTGCTCTGCAATGTCCCTGAAGCAATCAGAAGGGGAATAAACGACAGAAGTAGCTTATGTGCCAAGGCATTCTGGGCAGTAATGATCCATCAGGACAGTATTTCAGATGGCCTTGGTAAAAGTTGAAAAAGTAGAACAAGGCCAAGCCATGGTCAAGAGAACAACAACTTCCTTTCTGAAGAATCAACACACAAGGGAATTAACTAGCGTTCAAAAGGCGTCATACAAGCACAGCAACAAAGACCTCTTCGATAACTCTCACCTGGCATACATGTAAATATATGGTTCATAAATTCCACAGAGGTACATCCTCTAAAAAAGAATGCCCCCCCCCCACCCCCCCCCCCCCCCCCCACCCCCCGTGGCATATATATACAGATATAGATATATATACCCTACATTTCAGGCACAATAGGCGACACAGGTTTCTAACAACAACAAAAATCTGCTTTTATTCCAAGTGAAAGTTTTATGTGCACATTTGTGGGGAACGGGGTGGGGAGTGAGGGAAGCAGGTTGGAAGCATGAATGAAGAGTCACAAGTCAGAGGTTGCTATAGCATAACTTTTAATCACACCAACCAAGAAACAGTGTAGGCTCTCCCCTGAATCAGATGCATTGGTGCCCAGGTAACGCGCACACTAAAAGGCGACCTGCTTCTGCAGGGACACTGGGGGAAAGAGGACGCGGCGAGCCCAGCGCGCAAGTTTTAACACTTTAGATAACTGGGCCCATACAATTTCCACCCAGTCAAAAAAGAGAAAGGACAGGAAAGAAAAGGTTAAAGGGTCATGACCCTGGACACACACAATGCACTCGGTTACACATTTATTCACATATCTCTCCACTACCCCATCCTCTTCAGCTAAAACATTGTAACGAGGGACGAGAAGGAGAGCAGGAGGAGAAGAAGGGCGATGCAGTTCGTTTAATTGTATGTAAATGTTTTTGTCACCAGTTACTAGCTTGTACAGCGTAGCGAGTTAAACTCTCGTTAGAGAATAGCGCTTTAATTAAAGGCTGTTCTATTAATGTTATAATTACTACTACTACGCATTCCGACGAACGCTGGTAGTTGTCAGTTTACGAGTGAAAGTGTAGGCTTCAGTAGTTACAGTTCCAACAGTTCTGGCAGTTGTCAGATTTCGAGTGGAAGTGTCGGCTTTCGTATCTATGGAAGTGGTGACGTCACAGTTTGCCACGTAACGAATGTTTCACCACAGTGGTAATTGCCAAGATGTTATGCAATTCGCGAAGCAACTGAACTAGCCATACAGTTGCTAATGGTCTTGCTCTAATGCTCTGGAAGAGATAGCGTCGAGCATTATATTATAGTCAGTCGTCATTGGCGTCACAAGTGTATCTGCATCCCTCTCCTCACAGTACCATTCCCCCTCCCTTTCTCCATCATCTTCGCCAAACACAACGAGCATGTGGCTATTTGCATGGAGTTAAACTGCGCTATACAAGTGGTCATTGACACTGACAAATGTCTTCCTGCAACGAGGTACCGAGGACGCATAAACTGGAATCCCAATTGTAGAGACTCTGGAGCTATCAGAGACTCGCCTTTATGCCTGGAGCCGGTTTAATAGAGCGGCCACAGGGCCATTTATGCCATCCTCAGCGATGTTTATAAACTCTAGCAGCACCGAGAAAATCACAGCCATCAGAAGCAATTCTCCAAACCCAACTGCTTGCCCTGATATCTCTTTCGCTGGAAATGCCTTGCTAACTTTTGAGCCTGTCACTGATGAATTTGTCTTAAAAATAATCAACAGTGCATCTGCCAAGTCTTGTGAACTTCATCCCATTCCCACCACGCTTCATTATGAAAACCTTGACATCCTCTTGCCGACCATCACGAACATCATCAACACATCTTTTACTACTGGCATTGTACCACATGATCTGAAGACTGCCGTCGTCAAACCTCTGTTGAAAAAGCCATCACTTGACAAAAATCTTTTGAAAAACTACCGTCCCATTTCTAACCTTCCATTTCTGTCCAAAATCCTTGAAAAAGACATTCTTCACTAACTTCTCTCCCACCTCCAAGAAAACAACCTCAGCAACCCCTTTCAGTCGGCCTATCGAGCATGACACACCACCGAGACCGTTTTGTTACGTATTGTAAACGATATTCTCTCCGCTCCGGACAATGACAACATTTCTGTTCTTCTTTTGTTTGATCTTTCTGCCGCTTTTGACACTATTGACCACCAAATTCTCCTCTCCGGCCTGAACTCTGTTTTGGCATTCAGTCTCTGCACTCCAGTGGTTTCATCATACCTCTCAGACATATATCAGTCCACCTCAGTCAATAACTCACATTCGTACCATCACGGCTCATGTACGGTTAGGTGCTCGTCAGGGCCATTCTCATTCTCCTGTGACACTACACCTCTTTCCGATATCATAGCTAACCAATCTGTAAACCATCAGCTTTTCGCAGATGACACACAGCTCAAGAAATCCGCTCCTCTCAGTGAAGTGACCAACCTCACCAAAGAACTCAATGTATGCACAGACGACATAAAAACGTGGATGACCGAAAATCAGCTCAAACTGAACGACGACAAAACAGAAGCTCTTCTCTTTTCGTCTTCCTTGAAACCTTCTACCGTTTCCCTCCATGATTCGATTACTCTTGGCTCTCACAACATCCCTTCTCTGATTCTGCCAGGAACCTTGGATTCATTCTTGACTCAAAACTGTCCTCGAAGAAGCACGTCATAAAAATCTGCCAAATTGCTTATTTCCAGCTTAGACGCATTAGTTCAGTCTGCAGGGTTCTCACTGAAGACGCAGCCAAGACTCTTGTTACTTCCTATATCCTCTCACGGCTTGACTACTGCAACTGTCTCCTTATGGCTATACCTAATTCTGTCATCCAACATCTCCAGAAAATTCGAAACTTTGTTGCAAGACTCGTTCTCTTGGCACCCCGTCACCACCACTCGATCAACACCTCTCCTGGAAAAATTACACTGGCTACCCATTTCAGAACGTATTAAGTATAAAGTCGCGCGTATGTGTTTCAGTGCTATAAATGGTTCTGGTCCTGTTTACCTCTCTGAACTGCTACATGTCTACACTCCGTCTCGTACTCTACGCTCTTCTCCTGACACCCGCATGCTGAAAATCCAACAATACAAACGCAAGACTCATGATTTTCGCACCTTCTCTTGCTTTGGACCCCACATTTGGAATTCACTCCCACAAGACCTTAGACACTGCTCAACCCTGTTATCTTTTAAAGCCAAACTGAAAACATCCCTCTTCTCACAGTATTTTCATCCCAGTATTTTCAATACCCAGTTTCTGCTACAGTCATTGTGTGTGTGTGTGTGTGTGTGTGTGTGTGTGTGTGTGTGTGTGTGTGTGTGTGTGTGTGTGTGTGTGTGTGTGTGTGTGTGTGTGTGTGTGTGTGTGTGTGTGTGTGTGTGTGTGTGTGTGTGTGGAGATAAAGTGTGTAGTGCGTTTGTTATTTTTTTCCGTATAATATTTTATGTAAATTGTTTTGGTAGGACTGTGCTCTACATGTGTATAGAATATCATATTTAGGTTAATATGTATCACGTGAGCGCTCAGGGCGTTGATGAGTGCATGTTAAATGTACATTATTATTATTATTATAAAGTGATATTTTCGCGGCTAATGATGCGGTTACAGTAGCTACCGATATCCTAAACACGATTCATTTTGTTTCCAGTCAGTTTCCAACATCAAATAAAGTATCACGCGAATTAAAGAGTCCGATTACATCAGACACTGTTTCGCACTCACTGAAGGAAAGGAGTGTGCCAGACATAACATCAATGTGTGCTTAACAAGCGTCCAGCGGCCATGCAGAATGCCATAGTAACAACGAAAACATACATACACGTGCCAATGCATCAGTTATGCGTTGCTAAGCGTGTACATTGGTCACAACAGTTATGGGTTACATGGCATTATTCTCAATGGATTTTCTTTGATCATGTGTCGGTTCAAAGTGTACATTTGTGAAATCCCCAATGATGATCACTTGCCAGGTGGTCTTTTCAAACAACTGTAACTGCGTTTTTCATTAACATTTATTTTGAATGCCAAGCGGCTGGTCGATTTTGGTGAGTTCATGGCGAATCGGATGAGTTCACAAACGAGGAAATATTGACTAAACGTTTTAGTGTGGCGACGTAGACCTAAGCTTTAAATTGGTTGCCAAGGCTACCGTTTGAAAATCAAATCAACTCTATGAGGAAAAGGTTTCACAAACGACGAAGACGCAAGCAGTTAGACGTCTTAAATTCCAATTATTTTCTTCCTGCTAAGGGAATAGCCTGTTGCTTTTGTGAAAACGATAATTTTGCTTGCATGATGTGCGGTTAGCTGAATTCCGTTTCCATGGTTATCTTTTATTTATCAGTGAACATAGATTATGACTGTTCCTCCACAATCAATGAATCATCAATTGTCGAGTGTGTGTGTGTGTGTGTGTGTGTGTGTGTGTGTGTGTGTGTTTCAAACACACAAGGGGCTTTAAATCAAAACTAGAAAACGAGTTCTGGTCGCGAGAGACGCCGATTTACGCCGTCCTAAGCGTACACTACGCGAGTCGCGTTGTTGAGTCGGCTGCTCAGAGAGCAAAGTTTTCTAAAGTTGATATGAGCCAATGGGGCATTTTAAAGCAAAATCCCTAATCAGCGTTCGCTTAAACCAGTAACTGCCGGTATTTCACCGGTTAAGATCAGCATATACCGGAAACCTTTTTTTTTTTTTCTTACAAGATGAAAAGAAATGCACGAAGAGAGGAAGAGATGACCGGTTATCAAAAAAAAAAAAAAACAGAGAGAGAGTGTGTGTGTGTGTGTGTGTGTGTTTGTGTGTGTGTGTGTGTTGTGCTGTCTCCGATTCCGTGCGTGCTTTTTTGCTTGACCAAGATGAGAAAAAGAAAAAATGCACGAAGAGAGAGGAAGAGAGATGACCGGTTATCCAAAAAAAGAGAAGAATAAAAAAAAAAGCACAGAGAGAGAGAGAGAGTGTGTGTGTGTGTGTGTGTGTGTGTGTGTGTGTGTGTGTGTGTGTGTGTGTGTGTGTGCATGCGTGCACGCGTGCGCGAGTGCGTGCGTGCGTATGTGTGTGTGTGTGTGTTATAGACGGAG
>JABMCL010002280.1:1147500-1157500 GCA_018857735.1 Alviniconcha marisindica | reverse complement strand
GGAGTGGGGCCAAGTGCACTGACGTATCTTAGTCATACAAGGCAAGCGCTCTCCAGACGTGACTCCCATTTGACTAGAGCTAGAGGCACACCACACCGGCGGTTATGTTTTGAAATACAAGGCGGATGAACGGAAAATGTTTGGATTTCTGACAGTGTCCTCGGGATTACCAGCTATACAGGTAGAAGAAAAAGAGAAGAAAAAGAAATCTCTCTTCGCACGCACGCGCGCGCGCACGCACGCACGCACGCACGCACGCACGCACGCACTCACACACACACACACACACACACACACACACACACACACACACACACACACACACACACACACACACACACACACACACACACACACACACACACACACACACACACACACACACACACACACACATACACTGTGCAAACGGATGGATAAAATCACCAAACATATTCCCTGAAGATAATTGAACGAGTGAACGACCGCGTAAATGGATGGACAAAAATTATTGAAAATATTCCTTGATGATGCCTGTGCCCAATATTGACCAAACATGGTGACCGAATTAGGCTTTTCGTAATCGCCAAAACAATACGTCTACGCCATGGCGGCTTAAGTAGGTTCAAGTAAACAACCATCACTGATCTAAGGCGGAGCTTATTTGATTTGCCATTTCGTCTTCCTTCTTTTTCTGTACGGTCAACATACATTCGTGATATAGACTACATATTTTCTATCGCAAATAACATTTAGTTAAGTCCACTCTGTTTATGTTTGAAGAGCAAATAAAGCTAAAGGCGGATGGCCCCCTGTGCCCCATACGTCCGATCTCGTGCCGCATGCACGAGCTATCAACACTTTCCAAAACAGCTATTTGCTCGTGTTTAATTTTTAGATCGGAAAAGTCCCTTCTTTTACCAAATAATGCAGCGCAAGTGATGTCGAAAGCTCAAAACCGACTGGACATCGGATGGTGATAGACTGTCGACTTCTAAGAGTCAAAAGTTCAGCGTAGATTTTTCGATTCTTGATTAAGGTCTAGGAGAAGCTAGAACCTTACTAAAAGGGAAAAACGATACTTTGCTTCGACGGAAGAACCTTGTTCTGCTTACGTCCAACAATTAACCTATTTGTGGCAAACGGTTTTTGATGGAACAGAGAATTACTTCGATTGTACCAGTGATGCCAGTGATGTCAGTGATCTAATGAACCCTTCCTATTCGAAATTTTCCTGTCCCTTTCTATGTCGTCTGTGTTGACTATAAGGTGTCTTGATGCATGAATCTAAACTGCACGTATAATTTGTGGTCACCAATGATACGTGGGATGGCGTCGGCCTGTGCAAGTGTTTCGTTTTCTCCTCAGTAGTAGCCTCTGTCGATCAAGGAAGAACCGAACAGTCATTTGTATACGGCGATTTGGTTGCTTAAAAGTAGAAAAGTGTGTCTACAACTTTAAATGCGTTTTATGACGGCCTGTTAGTTATAGATATGCTCCACACATACCGATTTTCCCATTGTAGTCACCGTTTAGAAGATAAACACGATAAAGTGGGCCATTCGCTCTTTATACATAATTATGGGTTTTGGTCTACAAGAGAGCATTGTAGGTATGCAAGTTAATCAGGCTGTACTTGAATTTTTTTCTGCATCAAATGGTAACTACCTTTAGCACGTGTATTCTGTTTATCCAAGAATTAGCATCAATTGCTTTTCACTGCTTTTCACTTCAGTTGCTTTCACGCAGTTGCCACTATAACAATGTTTACCTACAAAATGACAGTAGAACGATCTATCTGCAGCAAAAATAACTTCGTCAGTATTCCATAAAGCAAACGATCGTGTTTTTGTTTTCACTATAAAAAATATATATATATATATAAAAACCAGCATCCCTGATTTTCTCAATAGAAAACAGGTATAATAAGCCTGAAACAACATACGTTTCATTGCTTAAAAATGTAAAAGAAAGAAAGAAAACAGATTGTAAATGTAAAGTGTACGTGACACTCTTATTTAGGCTTGCTATTCGTATAAGCGAAAAGCAGTGACATTCAAATAATACTGACTGAACACTAGTTACCGGCATTTTACTTTCTCTCTTACAAAATATGACGAAATGTCAACAGTTGTCGGCTTTGAACCGTCTGATACAGACGAACATGAGTCATTCAAGAAAATATTGGATAATAACCGTCTGACACTTGCGAGTGCGAGTATTCAAAACAAAATACAAGGCGAAAGAAAACACACAACTGCCGACTTCAATACCGCTTGGGCTTATCATTCGTTCATCAGTATTCAGTAAGCCTACGTGTATCGGTTAGGTTTTTTTCTTTTCTTTTTTAACACACACACACACACACACACACACACACATTTAAATGGCCAATGGACGTGACCTTGGGTGCATATATACCAAGCTCAAAAGTTAAGCAACTTTTTACAACAAGGCGCAGACGTTCAAACCCCAGTGAGGTATTTCCCGATGTGTGTAAAAGTTACCAGTTTTCCCAGTATTATATACGAGTGAAACAATTTAAATTCAGGGGTCATTAAACTAATGAAACCTGATGGCAAAGCTTTGGCGTAGTTCATATGCAGTTATTGACAGTTTTCAAATATCAGCTTGCAGCCAGCCGGCTCTTTGCGAAATGTCAAAAAAAATTCGATTTTCTAAAATCGTTATTTTACTTTATTTGATGAGAATCGGCACGTATTGCACTCATTAATTTTTAAAGCTGCTTAACCTTTTGGGCTGAGCGTACTTACGTTGAAGCAAGCCCCTGCTGGTTCCACATCCAGGTCACCCAAACGAAAATGCACAGGAAACGTATCAGCATCATACTGTTTTTGTCGTGGTGGTGGTTACGGATCTTCTGCTGTCGTCTTCGTTGCCGTGTAAACTATGTTACGCTGAACCCGAGAAAACTGTGCACACCGAAAACAACTCGACAATCGTAGGAGGTCCCAGGAAGCTGCCAAAGGATCGTTTCAGGTTTTTAAAAGACAATACATGATGATGAAGTGATGCTTAATGTCCTCAGATGTCAGTTGACATATTAGGGACAAGTTGTGACCAATGCCGAAGCACGGTTCAATAATTCTTTACGTCCACAAAAACCAGAAGGCTCGTTAGAACGGACAGCTCAGGACGGCCACCTCGACTCTCACACAGCTCCTGAACTATGAGGACAATACATCAGCTCAGGCCTCTGAATCAATGACGGAGGGAGGCACTTTACTGTGGTGGTCATGGAACACGCACGCATACTGCAAACTTTTCAGGACGTCGGAATTCTCACATTTCCTCTCACACGCCCTGCTAAAGTCCACCTGAATTTAAAAACACACACGCAAAAACAAAAAAACAAACCTGTTATACCATATACCTAGTATGGTGGGATGGATCTTCGGGAAAGAAAACGTGGAGACCGGGGACGTCCCTATATAAAAACCGCCCCTCTCTTAAGGCCACTAGGGGTACAATGCTCCCGTACGTACTTCATAATTATGGCAAGTGAAAACCCTACCAAAGACCACTCTCTTTTGTGACTAATTTTGTTTGAGGTTTAGAAATGCCGTAGAAAAGTCCTGTATTTTGAGTTTCAGAATACGATCTATTATTAATACTTATTATATATTATCATATATTTATTATTATTTTATATTATATATTGTTGAAATAGCAATATTGTGCTTTGGAGACCACGTCATGCTGTTTTTGTAGCTGAAGGATATTTAACAACCGCCAAGAGCCTCACAACTGCCTTTTTGATACTTTGCCAATCTTGTGGTAGCTTCTTTGTTAAGTTCACAATCTTTATATATCAATGCACTGGTTGATCTCCACAGCTTTCTTCTGATAATGTGTATAGTATTTAAAGAGCCTTCTGTGTGAAACGCGCGTGCGGCAACAGTCTTGCTTGTTGTTTAACTAAAATTTTAGCACAGAGATGAAAAAACTGGAGAGGTTCTGCCAGCTGCACCTCCAAAACTGTCATCAACATAACCATAAGAGACGGAGAAAGAAATGGCTAGACACGTCCTCGAAACGATAAACAGGGAGTCAACACTACTCCTCACAAAAGCATAATGTGTGCAATTTATGCTCGGGTACCTCGATCTAATCCCCTCGCTCCACCCTCAACATCACGCGGCTCGATCCTCGCTCTCTAACTAGCACCCAGACAGATCCAGAGAGAAGCACGGTCCAGCTGTGTCCCAGTCGACGGCAGCATTTATCGGCATGTATGCAGCGACCACGCGGCGCTGGATTTTGCGTGAGGGAAACGTCAGTGCAGGTGAGTGCGACTGTGTCCTTCGACTCGTGGACAGATCGAACCACGCGCTAGCCTGTACACTGGGCCCCACCAGCGACAGGGCGCTCCGTGACGGAGGAAAGGGTAACTAGCTGTTGTTCTCTGGTTACGTTGCTGGGCCCAGTTCCACAGGAAATAATGATAGGAAATTGCTTATGAGATATTGGGTCCATGCGGGGTAAACGGGAGGTGGGGGGGGGGGGGGGGGGGGGGGGGGGGGGGGTCAACGTTCAATGCCCCCTAGTATGTTTAGTTTCGATCATACAATGACTAACACAGAAAGAGAGAGAAAGTGGGGGAGGGGGACGAAAAGACAGTCATTCGATGTATACATCCTGTGATCCTGTGAACTGCACAGGTTCACATTAGGACGATCAAACTCTGTAAACACACATTGCACAAGTTCTCACAAGTAAAACCGTACTCGATCAAATCTACAAAATCACTCTCTCTCTCTCTCTCTCTCTCTCTCTCTCTCTCTCTCTCTCTCTCTCTCTCTCTCTCTCTCTCTCTCTCTCTCTCTCTCTCTCTCTCTCTCTCTCTCTCTCTCTCTCTCTCTCTCTCTCTCTCCTCTCTCTCTCATCTCTCATCACCCACTCACCACACACACAACACACACACACAACACACACACACACACACACACACACACACACAACACACACACACACACACACACACACACACACACACACACACACACACACACACACACACACACACACACACACACACACACACACACACACACACACACACACACACACACACACACACACACACACACACACACACACACACACACACACAAAACCCCGTACATACACAAACAGCAAGCATATAAGGCTAAGGCAGGCTAGTATATCGACGTTTCCGTCTGATTAGTCAATACCACATTAAACACAAAAAAATACGAAAATGGAATGGACAGAAACAATTAAAACATTTAAAAAAAAATATACTTTAAAAGCTAAATGGTAAATACCAGTGACATACGGCAGCAAGCTGCACATACCACCGGCCAACTCGCATCTCCTAGCTGCTCAACAAGAGACACACAAAAACTAAAAGCCTCTGCTAAAGAAACATAACGAAGAGTGTTCTGGAGAGAGAAACAAACTCAGGAGAATTAGAAAATGCAGCAAGGCTAGGTGGAAGAAGACGAGAGACAGAAAAGGGAAAGACGAGAGACAGAAAAGGGAAAGCGGACAACGGCTCGACTCCCTTTACCTCCGGTACCAATATTGACCCGGCATCTTTTTAGCCAGTCGAACTGCCCCGTCAGAACCTAATAATATTGCCACCAGCCTGTACTGTCTATGCCTTCTTGCTAAGCGATATCGAAACACAAAAAGGTTCAAACGAACGCTTATTTATTTTAACACGGATATACAGTATGCAAATTTTCGGGGATATCCCCTTTATCAAGCCACAAAACGACACTTAAACAACAGATAAACGGTCAAAAACGATGAAAAATGAAAGAAAAAGAAAAAGACTTCTCTTGTCTTAATTGAGTTTTTACAGCTTGTTCGGTCTTGTTAAGTGATAGCAATGATGTGTGTAACGTGGTATTAATGTTGTAAAGCCACAAGACAAAACTGATACTTGGTTAGCCAACATTCATCCTACTATTGCAGCCTAGACGGGGATTGGAAAAATGTAGCTCGCTCTCATACCTGCCAGTTGGACAGGCTCTGTTATTGATCAGTATGTGGACACGTGTCAGGTCAGAGATATGGTCAATGGGACCCTGTGGGTGGGTGAGGGGGAGGGGGGGTGAGGGAGGGAGGTGCGGGCGGGCGTATGTGAGAGAGGGGGGAGGGGCAGAGGGAGTCTGAATGGTTTCTTGAAAAAGGTCCATGGGCCTACGTCAGTCGAGGTAGCAAGCCCAGTCAATCAACTCGACATCAACATAAAGCTTCACAGAGCATGCAACAAATGTCTAAACAAGACAAGACACTGTTTTACACATCAAAGGTCTTGTGCCTTTGCAGCGAGTCATACACTATTCTATTTTCTGATCATTTGTCTCCGTGTATAGTCATTTTATCTGTATCGGTCTCTAGGTGGTGACTCTGTGCGGCTGACAGGACGTTAAAATCCAATTACGAAGTAAAAGAGGTACCTCTTTAGTTGTCTCCCTCAATCGGCCTCATCTATCTCTCTGTCAGTCCCCCCCCCCCCCCTTTTTTTGTTTTTTGTCTCTCTGTATTCTCCCTTCACCCCCTACCCCCTTCCTCTCGCTGCCCGCCCACATTTCCCCTCTACCATCCTCTCTATCCGTCCATCATTCTGTCTGTCTGTCTGTCTGTCTGTCTGTCTGTCTGTCTGTCTGTCTGTCTGTCTGTCTGTCTCTCTCTCTTCTCTCTCTCTCTCTCTCTCTCTCTCTCTCTCTCTCTCTCTCTCTCTCTCTCTCTCTCTCTCTCTCTCTCTGCGTCGTGATTTTCTCCCCTGGATGTGGAAATAAGTTCAAGCGTCTTTATATGCTTGGTAAGTATGCCTGTCACAACTGAAGTTCCCCCCACCCCCACCCCTCTTTAGGCGACACTGTGCGTTCGACGGGCCGTTAACGTCCAGAAACTAACTAGTCACAATGAGCTGCTCATTGCGGATTGGAAAAAAAGGTACAGACGGTAACTGGCGAGCTTTCTGAAACGTACGCCGGGAATAAACCCCGTGCCTTCATTCCAAAAATACACATTTACCGTCAGATTGATTTGTTCTACAGCTGGAATGTTTGCACTTTGACTGGAAATGGTGTTTGCTGCCACGCGACTGTTTACCACAAACATGTAGTAAACAAGCGTAACCAAGACAGTTTCAGATTCTCCCTGCACTTTCCTCGGCTGGACTTTCCTCACTTTCTTCGGCTGGAAAGAGTAGATAACAGCGGACTGAAAGTACACTCTTAATCTTCCATGTTATTTGCGTTTAACGCATGCTTTCATTTAACTGTACCTGGAAATAATGATTGATTGATTGACTGTAGTCGAACTATACCTATGAAGTGATACTGATAATAGTATACCTATGAACCGATATTGATCATATATGTGGTCTTTTTTCCACTCCTGTTGACAGTTTGTTGTAATTAGCAAATGGTAACGTTAATCTTTCTGGACTTTGTGTATTATATTATTATTGGTGGTAAAACGAAGATAAAGATTTTCGCCCCCACACACCTTATATAGGTAGAAATATTTCATTTTATTCGTACAATAACGGTTTGTTGCTGGGCAATGACAGGTTCTGTTACAATTGCATTGTCTTGTTTGTTTTTTTAAAAGTGGTCAGCTTCATCCTCTCATGTTTTTATCACCAAAACTTCGTTTGCCTTTTCACTGGTTACTCTTTTTCCTGGTTTTGGAGACGAGTGTGTTCAAGCCTTTTGGGACATCTCCAGTTCTTAAACTCAGGCATTCATTCAAATATCATTAAACAGATTCATAAATGCCTTATTACTTAACATGGGGAATGACCCAGTTAGTACTGGGAAAGGGGGGAAGGAGGGCGCAAGTTGACAAATGTTTGAATATACACTATCTAATCTAAATTATTATTTTGAAAAGAAATCCGTTGCGTGTGTGTGTGTGTGTGTGCGTGCTGTGCGTGCGGTGCGTGCGTGCGTGCGTGCGTGCGTGCGTGCGTGCGTGGTGCGTGCAGTGCGTCGTGCGTGCGTGCGGGTTTGTGTGTTGTTACTTGTTCCAAAGTGTCGATCCTCGAATACCTGTACGGATGACGGGAGATTTCACCAGTCTACCTTGTTCAAAGTGGTCGACTACAGTCGAAGTTGTACCATGTACACTTACGTTTTCTACACTCTTCTCTCTTGTACACTACACACACACACACACACACACACACACACACCACAACACACACACACACACACACACACACCACACACACACACACACACACACACACACACACACACACACACACACACACACACACACACACACACACACACACACACACACACACACACACACACACACACACACACACACACACACACACACACACACACACACACACACACACACACACACACACACACACACACACACACACACACACTGAACAATATTTTTTGTAGATTTTCTTTTATGTGTAAATATATGCATACTGTACATAATATAAACACATCCACTCAATACATACGTGTCTAACCCTTTTTTTTAATGTGAGATCACAATTTTGCAACTGTTCATGGAATAGTTTATGATCTCTATGGAGCTGTAGGTAGCTGTTCATTGAGTTCCGTTAGGCTGCAGAACTCAGATGAACGAGGCTTTGAGGGCGGGACACTGAAAAGCAGCGTTCTCCTGAACTGGGCACTGTGGGGCGAGGGGCGTAAGTCTGATGGCACGACTCCGATGGCGCTCCGAGGGGTAAGACATTGAAGGGTGGCTCTCCAAGGGGGGAAACATTGAAGGGTGGCGCTCCAAGGGGGGAACATTGAAGGGTGGCGCTCCAAGGGACGGAACATTGAAGGGTGGCGCTCCAAGGGGCAAGACATTGAAGGATGGCTGTCCAAGGGGGGAAACATTGAAGGGTGGCGCTCCAAGGGACGGAACATTGAAGGGTGGCGCTCCAAGGGGCAAGACATTGAAGGGTGGCTCTCCAAGGGGGGAAACATTGAAGGGTGGCGCTCCAAGGGACGGAACATTGAAGGGTGGCGCTACAAGGGGCAAGACACTGAAGGATGGCTCTCCAAGGGGGGAAACATTGAAGGGTGGCGCTCCAAGGGGCGGAACATTGAAGGGTGGCGCTACAAGGGGCAAGACATTGAAGGGTGGCTCTCCAAGGGGGGAAACATTGAAGGGTGGCGCTCCAAGGGACGGAACATTGAAGGGTGGCGCTCCAAGGGGCAAGACATTGAAGGATGGCTCTCCAAGGGGGGAAACATTGAAGGGTGGCGCTCCAAGGGGCGGAACATTGAAGGGTGGCGCTACAAGGGGCAAGACATTGAAGGATGGCTCTCCAAGGGGGGAAACATTGAAGGGTGGCGCTCCAAGGGACGGAACATTGAAGGGTGGCGCTCCAAGGGGCAAGACATTGAAGGATGGCTCTCCAAGGGGGGAAACATTGAAGGGTGGCGCTCCAAGGGACGGAACATTGAAGGGTGGCGCTCCCAAGGGAGGGGAAACATTGAAGGGTGGCGCTCCAAGGGGGGAAACATTGAAGGGTGGCGCTCCAAGGGGCGGAACATTGAAGGGTGGCGCTCCAAGGGGCAAGACATTGAAGGGTGGCTCTCCAAGGGGGGAAACATTGAAGGGTGGCGCTCCAAGGGACGGAACATTGAAGGGTGGCGCTCCAAGAGGCAAGACATTGAAGGATGGCTCTCCAAGGGGGGAAACATTAAAGGGTGGCGCTCCAAGGGACGGAACATTGAAGGGTGGCGCTACAAGGGGCAAGACATTGAAGGATGGCTCTCCAAGGGGGGAAACATTGAAGGGTGGCGCTCCAAGGGGCGGAACATTGAAGGGTGGCGCTACAAGGGGCAAGACATTGAAGGGTGGCTCTCCAAGGGGGGAAACATTGAAGGGTTGCGCTCCAAGGGACGGAACATTGAAGGGTGGCGCTACAAGGGGCAAGACACTGAAGGATGGCTCTCCAAGGGGGGAAACATTGAAGGGTGGCGCTCCAAGGGGCGGAACATTGAAGGGTGGCGCTACAAGGGGCAGA